>JAOUQZ010000025.1:2608964-2621232 GCA_028564935.1 Neosilurus hyrtlii | reverse complement strand
AGACACTTCACACCTCTGTGTGTGTGTGTATATATATATATTATACACACACACACACACACACACACACACACACATATACATATACACCAACATAAAACAACATCAGTGTAGTGCAACAGTGAAGGAATTATTAAATCATTGATTAAAATAAAACATCAATCACTACAATTAAGGAATCCAACAATTTGTGGCATATTAATGATCCATTTTGGAAGTTTCAAGTTTCAGCTTGTAATTTTTATTAAGAGACCACAAAGTGTAAACACTTCTGTTCAGGGAGAACAGACAGAATAGTGAAGCAAGGACTGTTTACAGCTGCTATAACATGGTTAAAGGTTCATGGGTGGTTGTGTACTATAACGGAGCAAAACACATCACTCTGGAATGAATAATAAATGTAGAGGGGCACACAGAGTGTCAGATACCTCCGCCATGCGCTTATGTTCTATAGTATATGAACGCAAACAACAAACAAAACAAGAAAAATCTTGTGTGAAGGATTTACAAGATGACTTGTGTTTGACATTTCAAGGTCACGCAAGGTCAAAAGTAATCGTTTCAGTTGAAAGTCCACATATGGTTCCCTATTAGTGTTCCATAATAACAGTCTGTCGATCGCCACTCGTTACAACGTTATAAGAGCTCTACCTCCACCCTGACATTCCGAAATCAAATCTCGTCTGGGACTCAGATAGGGTAGCGTTCCCACCAAGGTTGATGAAATCCGTGCACAAATAATGAAATGTTAATAATTATAATAACTCCTCCAAAACTTCACTCAGAGGCAATTTTCTTTTGTCAGAATAAAGATAAAAACTGGAATAATTTGAGTGTGCAATATGTAGTGATCATTTTTCTATAACAGCACCAAATCTATATAAAAGGTTAGGATAAAAAGAATTTTATTATCAGCACACGGAGAGAATAACAGCAGCTTATATTTCATCCTTTGACCAAAAATGTTGACACAGAAAGATTTAATTTTAAATTTGTATCAGAAGACCTTTGTAGAAACAGTTTCAGGTACTGGAGTCTAACACACTCTTCTGATCAGTGAACATTAACGCTTTTGTCCTTCCCAAAGGCAGGTTTTTGTAAATTGGAAATCCGAGAACATTTCAGTCAAGAAAACTTGAACCTGAGCCACACTGATGTACTCACATGTCGACTAAAGAATCTCAGAGGTTCTCTGTAGACAAGACGACGGACAGCCTTGAGTCTCAAACGCACTGCATATACCAGAGCTTCTCGAAACGCTAGTGCCCAGGCCTTACCACTGTCCATTACTGCCCCTAACCCACTTCAGCTCACAAGTGTGTGTGTTTGTGTGTGAGAAGGAATTAATAAAAAAAAAAAAAAAAAGACAGAGTACCTCCCCATAATTTGTATGTCCGGCACTGTGTGACTAAACGGGGAAGCCCAGTGGAGGGGCGTATCCTATTGCAAGATTTCCCTTCCAAAGTCCCCTTTTAGGGAAAGCTGGAGATCCCCATTTTCTCCATCAGCTGACACACGCGCACACACACACACACACACTCTTCTTCATGATGAAGCTCTACAGCCCAGATTAAAAGCACCTGTCATGCAGAGCCAAGCACCACTAGGCGGTAACTACTCCCAGCAACCCGCCAGTGCCAAGCTGAAGACATGCGTGTGATGCATGGATCAAAACAAGAGCATTCCGTAACCTGAGCACTTCCTCTGCCTCTGCGCCAATTCATTAATCTCACAAAGCCAGTCGAGAATAACAGGAACAAGCGCTATTGGTATCAGGTTTACCTAAAGGGAACACAAAAGCCTCCTGTAACCCCACTTTCCAGTTCTGTGGCCTTCGGTCTCCACACGTGTGGAATTCTGGGAGATGGGTTTCGGAAAGTGTTCACACAACACAATTACCAACTCTGTTGACCTGCGTCCTTGGAGAATGGAACGTCCGCTGATCGCGTTTCTGCTCACACATAAACAGAGCGGTTGTGATTATCAAATCAGGAGAACAGCTCGATGCTCCTGAATTCTACGATATGATTGCGTTCTCATGTGTGTGTATGTTGATTTGTTTATTTTATACCTGAATTAGAGGACAAGAACAAATGTGCTATGTGAAAAAACATTATCAGGACACTGCATGATGCTCGCTGGGAATTCGCTCTCTTGTACTGACATGTTTAACAAGTTAGCTTATCTTATGTTATTACATTATGGCAGCGTCACCAATTACACCAGAACAGCAGATCAGGAGGTACGCTTGAGATTTGATTATCCTGGCAGCCTAGATATGACATTTAACCTTGGTCCATCCCTGACACCCCTTTCTATAATAACAACAAACACAAGAAGTGCCCCATTCACACACACACACACACACACACACACACACACACACACACACACACACACGCCCATAACGAAATGGATCATTGTTGAAAGAGGACATTTCCTGTAAGTGGATGTTTATGAGCAGTTACAGAAGGAGACTCCTGTGTCAGTTTCAGTGCAGGATATTTTGAGGACAGAGAGGAAACTTTATATTGTACAGTTGCGCAGAAATTTTCTTTCTAGAGAAAGAACTGTGAGAGGCTAATGTGGACCGGGTTTAAGTATGTGTGTGTGCGTGTGAGATGAATTACGAAACACACCGGAACAGCTGTGAGGCCTCCTAGACTCCAGTTACGCTTCACTGTAAAGGTTACTCTGTACAAAGGGGTGGACATGTTTTCACTCGTCACCAAGGAAAATGCCTCAAAGTGACACGGCGGTATGGATCCGGCATTCCGACCCTGACCCAGAGTCCTCACAGTGTCCAGACACACGTCTCCACTTTGGGACTGGAGGAGCACTGAACTAACACATTAATGATTTGTAACTTTTTGTATGTTGCATATTTAAAAAAAACAACAAAAAAACAAAGCATAAAACAGTAAATATATTATTATTATTATTGTTGCTGTTATTGTTAGATCAAAGTAAAAAGTAAATGGACAAAACATTGCAAATATTAAATAAACAGACTGAAGGATAGATTTTTATAAAAATACAGCATATTGCATATTTTCTCATTTCTTTAATTGTGAATTGTGTTTAATTAAAGTAATAAATGTTGTGCACTTTTTTGGCTTGGAATTTGAATTTTTTCTTTATTTTGCCCCTCTTTGGTTTTAGGATGTGGGGCTAAAAACACTATAAGAATGAAAGAAACGGAGAATTCTCTCCAGAACAAAAACAACACAGCAAACCGATAATTTAGGAAGACGCAAAAGAAATAATTCAGCTCTCGTTGGAGGAACAGAATATCTGTAAAGCTGATGCCGCTTTCTCCAGCTGGTGACTTGCAAATAAATCCCAATCCGCCATGTTTACAAGACATTACAGTTCTACCCCTCACCGAGAAGAAAACACAATAACCACAGTAACAATCTAAAATGTGAGAGCAAAAGATCTGGAACCAAAGTCAATTAATGAATTTTTCTACAAATTTGGGGTTATGAGAGTCAGTGATGATGTTACTCCCAACTGAAACCTAGTAGGGAGCCTACTAATCCGGGGTACACTGGGAGCAATTTGGAACAGCCAGTTAGCCTAATGTACACGTCTTCATGGAAGGAAACCTGGAGAAAAACCACGCAGGCACGGGGACAAGATTCAAACTTTACACAGAACCATCCTCACTGAGCCTGGGACTTGAACCTAGGGCCTCTTTGCTGTGAGGTTGACATGCTAACCACTATGTTGTCCCTTCTTTCATACAGCTTCAAAAAACATAGCTCTGTTAAAGCTATACATGGCGTATCCGAGCAAAATTGCAGTGACAGAAAGAAAAGATGATTTTAAATTAAGAAACCTTTACTACATTAAAAATGTAACCTTTCACTTATTATCTACTATGACACCTCCCTGGTGTTAGTTATTTTTTTAGCTGTAATAATCCTGGACTTCCTCATGAATATGGATAAGGTTCTGACGATTCAACACCACTGCACATGTGCGCAGGAAAACAGCACTGACACCATGATGGAGAAAGAGGTGAGTGTACTCGCTTGTTTACATTACAAAATCCCACATACAAGTCGTAATTGTGAGAATTTGAAAGAATTTGTATTTTTTTGCCAACTCTGAAATTAAATATGGTATTCACTGTATATTTAAATATCTTTGTAATGCAAATGACCTCAGCTGTGTAATTAACAGCTCTGCCCACATGATCCTGTCACGAAGCTCTGATAAGCTCGTATTTACGTACGCATCATTTTCATAAACATTAGTTTCCTTTACCCAAATAAACCATACTTACATCTGTGTACATACTGTCATATTTTATACTTTTTATAACAAAAAATGTACTTTTATGAATTTTCAGAGATATTTCTGTTTAGACTGATGACGGGTTCTACACAGAAAATTAAATAAATAAACAGCAATAGCATAAAGAGCAAAAATAAACAAATAAAACCTTGAACAACTCTGTGTACCTTTCAGATTTTTTTGTTTCATGAAAAAGCAAACTCGTACATATTTAAATGAATTTTAAAAAATTTGGAATTTGCATAAACATTGCATAATTATAATAAACATACCTATTGTTACTCTTGCTGTTAATATTATTATTAAAATAAATGCTTAAAAATAATATGAACTGTTTGATGTTACAGCATCTGTTCTTGTTTCCTTTTGTAATGTCCTAAAAGGGTGGAATTAATGTGTGAGAAAGGTTTCAGCTTTTCCAACCTCACTTTATTTGCTGCACTAAACCATACACACACAGAGTTACAGTAAGAGAAACAGAGAGATAGGAAGACAGAGAGACAGAGACCAAGAGAGAGGTGGGGGGTGGGGGCTTAATTTATATCTACATTTCCGAACCAAGGACAGGATGATCGATTAAATGAATCAATTATAAGTGAGCTCCACTGATCACGTGGTATAATCTGTGCCTCCAGCGTGAGCTCACTCTGGAACATTTCCCCTGATGGAAAGAGTCTGAATCATAACTTTCTATCTAAATATAGGCCCAAATCTGAGTGAAGGTATAAAAAACCTTCCTGATTCACCTCACAATCTGGAAGCTTCCATGTTTTCAGCATAAAAAAAATAAACAATAACAAAAACAACCAGTCTCTTAAAAAAGAAATAAAAAAACACACACACACAAATACTTACTGAACTGGGTCATTTTTATTATTCTTTTTTTTTTTTGGTGCATATTTTTAGGATCCAACTTAACTGTGTGTACGAAGTGTGTGACAAAGTCAGAGGAGTCAAAAGTGTGACTAATCATAAGAAGGGAAAAACCTTTGCTCTCAATCCAGAGTGAATGAAGGTCAATCAGATTCTCCATAAATAAAATAGAGAGAGCGCGGGAGATGACGCTGCTGTACACGGCTGGTGTACACGTCCTCCCAGGGTTTTAGTGTGATGGCACTTCCAGACTCTGCACTATGTGGATGAAGTGATTCATTATGAGGAGTCTCTCTGCTTGCACAATACCAAAGAACCTCTTGATGCGCCGTCAATATTCTGATTGAGAAAAGAAAATTTAATGCAACATGATTCAGAGCAAAACCTCAGGACTTCACTGCTTAGGCTGCTGCCCCCGCAACCCGACCCCGGATCTAGCGGTAGAAGATGAAGATGATGATTTAGAGCCATTACAGAATCAGAACACGATTACACTGTGTTTCATTTACGTAAGAGCTGCAAACGATGTCACACCAGAGTTGATTGTGTTCAAGCACAAAGGCCACGCCCATCACCGTAACAAGCCCAAAGGCCACGCCTCCATCACTGTAACAAGCCCAAAGCCCATGCCCACATCACCGTAACAAGCCAAACAGCCACGCCTCCATCATGGTAACAAGCCAAACAGCCACGCCTCCATCACCGTAACAAGCCCAAAGGCCACGCCTCCATCACCGTAACAAGCCCAAAGGCCACAAGTCCATCACTGTTACATGCCCAAAGGCCACGCCTCCTGCATTATGATTGAAATAATTCCTCATTTACGCATAGTCACTGATTTTCCCAGACACCTCAGTAACGTGAAGTGACATAAAAGACTCAAAGTTTTGAATGGTCATTCTCATCTTTATTTCACAGAATTCACTCATCATACACTCCATTACTGTCACAGTCAGTTGCAAAATATCCTGAAATAAATAATGATACACTGTCCACATGGTCTGACAAACACACACAGAGTCCATTGTTTCCCCTGCGTCATCTCATTAGTGTAAATTTTTCCTGAAGTCTATTCATAAAGAACTGCGTTCTCTGCGCTCCAGTAACACTCAATAGAGCTTCTCAAGACAGGGAGAAAACATTTGCTAATTATTGTGTGCTTATCATGAAAATTGATGCCTATCGTGGGAATTGATACTCAGGCAGTAGGTCTGATGCCAACAAACACAACGACAAAATTCAACTTTAATCAAGCTAAGCATGTGAAAGAAGTGAAGAAAGAAAATAAAGGAATGGAAAGGAGTTCAGAACATTCAGTAAGAGTGTTATGGTGAGTTCTTTGAAGCGGTCCTGTTAAACTTGCCCAGAAGACGTGGATCAAGGTTGGTGCCCTCTTGCCACCTGTGTGCCCAGTCCAATTGTTTCTCTCTTCATCACTCTATGTTCAGTTTTTTCCAGAAAGAACTACATCACCGGCCAAGGAGAATCAGTTCACCAACACATGTCAGATATAGCTCAGGAAAAGTCTCATAAAGTGAAACTTCAAAGCCTACCCGTGAGAATTTCTGCCTGAAGCGCGTTGGAAATATCTTCAGCATCTTCATGTCTTCATATCAATCCCCCAGCACTGCAGCTGGCTGGGAACGAGACCTGCAGACGGTACAGGCTAGACGCTGAGGCAGCCTGGCAGAAGCCACTCCGCCCATATGTGCTCATACATACTATACAAAAGAAACTGCAGAGGAAGGGCCTGCCCAGGAAAGGCCTCGAGCTGCTGGTCAGCACTGAGATTAGAGCATGTCCTGTCCTTGTTCCCCTGGCAACATCTGCACAGGAAGAGGCACAGCTGTTCAGAGAGAGCATCTCAGTCATTCTCAAGGGTTTCCACTACCTCACACTCTCTCTAACACACACACACACACCCTTCTGATCCTAAATGAAATCAGTTTGGCCTTTATGGGAATACAAAAAAGGGGGCAAGTTTACAGATACAGGAAAAAAGGGGCAAGCTTCTAGGTACAGGAAACATGGGGGTGGTTTCCAGAAATTCTTTGTAAAACTTGAGACTGTTGCGATCATGACCCATGCTTAAACAAGCTAAGGTGAAACATGTACAGCCTTGAATGACCATCAAATGCTTCTGATGTTTGCTTTCTGAGTATATGAGGACGTCTGTCGGAAAACTTAGCTCCTCATGGTTTCCTGTCAGTTGCACTAGAGCGGAGGTGCACTTCCTGTTCGATGTAATTTTTGCTGAACAGACAGAACTGTATCTGTACAAGCCTCAGCAGGAACAACGCAAAGGTGCTTTCCTTTCTCCCGGTCAAGTTCCACTTGGTTTAATTCTGAAGAACATCACACATCACAAAATCATACAAAGTGAAAGATGTCGAATGTAAGCAAGATGTAAAGTTGCATGAAAAAAACCCACAGTTTTATCCAGGACACAAGATGTGAGTTTGCGTGGAGTGATGCGTACGGCTTCCCAACCCTTGCCCTTTTGTGTGCGTCAACTGATTGCGTCACTGTACAATTATTTTCCCCCATATTTGTGGAAGTGGCATGTGGATGAACGTCATAGAACTGGGATGTTGATTTCCGGATCTTTATGAAAGGTTAAGCAAAGATTATAAAGATGTTGAAAACAATTGCACATGTATAATATGAAATTGTGGTCACAAAGTTCCTTCGGTTTGTTGAACTTGGATTCTGCTGATTGGATTAAAATGTTATAAAGGTCCCTAAAAACAGAGGCTTTCTCTTTCAGAGAGGGTTTTACAAAAGAAGTAGAAAAAGACTAAACTATCCAAGGAAGCAGTGGCCTTTCATTATTTAAAGGATGTGGTAAAATGAGCACCTTGTTTGCAACCGACATGACACACAAGAATGTAAACGTGTTCCACTCTGTGCAAAACTTCCATAAGCTCTTCTACGTTTCTCCAGAAGGTGGAGTGAACTACATGTCAGTCCAGAAAGTTCAAAGGTGGAGGTGGATTTGTTCCAACAGCGCACTATACATCCTGTGCACAGTGAAAGATACTTCATGGGAGTTTCCCTAAAGTCCTCAAAGGGCACTCAAAAGGAAGCTGTTCCATGATGAAGGCATTACATCATCCTAATGATGTGACCTCCCACTGCCCCAAATCATCAACTTACACCATGGCATGCAGCCAGAACTCTTCCATAATGCTTCGATCCAAATGTGCAAAGGACCTGCGCTAAGGGAATGCCTTCCAGTCTCACATGGCAAAATGCCACAGGGTGACCATATTTGTCTGACAGATGGGGGAAGTGATCAAGTATGCAGATCTAATGGAAACACATTGTCTGTCTACAGTGTACCCTGAACTCATGTGAATTGGGAATTCCTGCTCTGGCATAGACCTGTGTGTTTGCACCCTTCAGATGATCAGTAGTGTTCTTGCGACTGTGACCTTCATCGAGTCACTGAGGACTACGCTTGCTTAGTCATGCTGATGCAACCCAGACAGGGTGGCCACAAAAAAAGCAGCATTTTCTTTCCTCCTCTGTCCATCTCTCTCTCATTGGACGTTTCTGGAGCCAGACTGCCATATTTATATCTTTTTTATAGCACACTGACACTACTGTCTGTCATATATAGAGTCACCAAATTATAGCAGGTAAAGGAGGTATTTGCATCAATGCCAGAGAAGAGGAGATTAATGGTACGCCTTTTCAATCTGTGTCCCGTTTGACGTCGCTTTACTGCCCTGAGGTCGTAAAACGCGTCTACTGCTCAAACCCTCAATCTTGTTCCCCCACCCTTTTCACTCTATATCTGTCTCTCTCTGGATTTGTCATCCCTCCCTTTTCAGTTACATACATCTCTCTCTCTCTATCAAAGATTATTCCTTGCAGAAAGTTCTAGAATATCCTCACAAGAAAGACAAACCCGATCTCCTAAACAGAGTCCTCACTTTTAGAAGGTACAAGGTTACTTAGCGCTAATGGCTGCCTGTGCCCACTCCTTATTCACATGGAGCTGGGGTATGTGAATAAATCGCCGGCACAGTCAGAGTCGTGCTCCCACTCCTATTCAGCCGAAAACAAAGATGAGAGTTTAACCCGCTCCCTCGCCCGCTCCCCCCCAACCACCCCCTTGCACAGTCACCTCTGTTGCTGTGACACACACCCACACGTAGGCGCTCTTGCCGTCTCTCAAAGACACACATAAAAGCTGCGCCGCTTCGTGACCCGCCAGCGTGGGACGTTTGAAGAGGGAACCTCACCATCCTCACAGTAGAATGTTCGGAGAATGACCTTATTTTGTAGATCGAGATGTGAGGCCAAGTGTGCTTTCATGTTGCACTGTAAATAATGCTTTCCTCATATGGTCCTCCACCCTGAGCGTTCTCAGTAAAGGATAAGAATTCCAATTACATGCAATCTCCTCTATTGATCCTCTGCATTATAACTGTAAAAGATTATCCATCATGTTGAAATATAGAGTGATGCTATAAAAAGGGGATGAGGCAGAGAAATAAGGCCTTTAAGCTTCTATGTTATCAAAGATACTACCTAAATACATACCAGACACCACCTAGAACACTCACTCACGCAGTTGCTGAACCGCTTAATCCTACTATCTCAGCCAACACTGGGCGGAGGCAAGGTACACCCTGAACAGCTTGCCAGACCATCACAGGCCATACTCAGACTTGAGGGCAATTTGGAACAGCCAATTAGCCTAATGTGAATATCCTTGGACTATGGGAGGAAACCCATGCAAGCAAGAGGAGAACACGCAAATTCCACATAGAAACACCCAAGCCTGGGACTCGAACCCAGGATGGTCTTGCTGTGAGATGGGCGTGCTGCTCCACCACTAACACCTACATTATAACAGGGTGGCACTTGACTTTTTTTTTTTTAAAGAGATGAGAAGAAAGTATGTGCAAAACTAGCTGCCACTAAAGTTCCCTACATCTGTATACTTTTTCTATTTTTTTTTGTATTTTTGCCCTTTCATCCCAGCTTCTAAAAGATTTACTTGCAAATATTACATACAAATATTAACGTATTAGTAAGAGAAGCTTATTTCACAAGATTTTTTATATAAATACAAAGAGAATTAATCGTGATAAGGGGGAAATTAAATAAAATGAAAAAAGTAGGTTAAAAAGTTTAAAACTTTAAATTTTAAAATAAGTCCTTTGCCTAAGAATAATTTGAAATTATTTATGAAAAGATTAATGTTATATCATCATATTGCTGGACTCTAACGAGGATGACCATCGAAAATGTTTTTGTTTTCCAAAGAAGAGTCTAAATCCTACTGCATGCATCACAAGACAGCATACAGTGCTTAGAGCAATCAAAATCAAACCAAGATGGAGCAAAAAACAACACATCGATTATATCGGCTGTGCCGTATTTATTCAGGGTACTTATACCGGTAACACAAGACCATCAGCGACATCCACATAAAACAGAATCATCTGAGCGGCTAATTGGCTCAGACTTTACAGCATATGGAAGCTTATTTGGAAGCTATTAGGGACTTCTTTGCAGCATATGGCAGCAGATCGTTTAGCTTCTCATGGATGATGGACAACCTCAGGAGAAACTCCTCTGGGAATGGACAAATAGATGGATGGATGGACGGACAGGCACTGACTTAGACACCATCACGATGCCCCATTCTGCAGTGCTGTGTTAGCAATAATCCTGGAGTTTCTCCTTCAGGATGAGAATTTCAAAATACACTGAACTTGTTTTTATAAAGCTGAAAATGTACACACATGCTGCGAATAATATTAGATTTTCCCCACACACACACACGTCAGAACCTGCTCGTCATGTTGAATAACTGGTTCCTTATTATAGCACGTGTTGACGTCTGCCCATGCCATTAATATAACGTCTGGATAGGAGTGTGTACATAAGATAAGAGCCAGTATTCTATCCATCATTAAATATTTATTCATATTTTCTAGTGATTTTTCCTGTATGGAGGGTTTTTGTTTTTTTTTAGTCTCCACCCCTTTTTCCACATCTTAAAAATGGTAGTGGACACAAATGCACAGAAATATCCCTATTAACAAACTTTTTTTTAATTTAATTAATTTTAAATTATTAATAAAACATTCCAGATACTGATTTTTTTCTGGTATTCTTCCCCCTCTATTCTATATAATAAAAATATAAATATCCATATTATTTTAATTATATTTTTGCATTAATTTTTCATTACAAATTTCATTAAAAGTAATTTTTCTAAATATTTAAAAACAACTATTTTCAGTCAAATTCTTTAGAAAAATATAGTTTTTAATAAGGTATGATTTAATTTCTGATTTTACTCTAAAATACTCAAATGTGTCACATTTGCATTTATTTGTTCTTTTTTTGGGGTATTTTTAAATGTATAGCCCGAAATTATTTCCTGGCTACACCTCTCTCTGTAAATTAATGCCTTTATTTTTGCAACAAGAAATAATAGGATTTAAACTGTTTGGTCTTTAATGCCCTTGAACGGATTATCCACAAAACACACTGTGATCCATGTTCAGCTGGAGAGATAAGGAAAGTCCTACACCTCACTTGAGGCACTCTATTGAGTCGTGTGTGTGTGTGTGTGTGTGAGTGTGTGTGAGTCTGTGCGAGTATATCACATGGTATAGCCAGTAATCATTAATCCTCCACAAAAGAAAAAAATAAATGAACTAAGCAGTGACGTCTGACTTGAATGTAATGCTCATTTCACAGTGGAGAAATGATCAGCGAGTGTGTGAGGATGACTAAGAGTGTGTGATGTCTCGTCATTCTTGCTGACACCTGTGTGTGCAGCGGTGAGAGAGAGAGAGAGACAGAGAGAGAGAGAGAGATAGAAAGAGAGAAACAAAGATAAAGGCAGGCATGAGTGGGTGTTAAAGATGCGAGAGAACCGGTCCAGATGGCCGAGGAAGATTAAATACCATCTGCCAGAGAGATCAGGAGATAGAGCCAAACATTAACACACAGCCGACATGCAAACAGGCTGAACGCAGTGCAGGGGACACTCACACACACACACACACACACACACACACACACACACACACACACACACACACACACACACACACACACA
>JAOUQZ010000025.1:2594261-2608864 GCA_028564935.1 Neosilurus hyrtlii | reverse complement strand
CACACACACACACACACACACACACACACACACACACACACACACACACACACACACACACACACACACTCAGTCCAGACAAACGAGGCCCTTCATCAGTGTCATGATTAAGCTAGAGTGATAAGTGGTAAATAGGAACAAATAATGAAGGGACACATATGGGTGGCACGTTGGCTAGTCTGAGCTACAGGCACAGTCATCACATTTACATTTATGGCATTTTGGCAGACGCCCTCCTCCAGAGCCAATTACATTCTTACCTTATTCATACCACTGAGCAGCTGAAGGTTAAGGGCCTTGGTCAAGGGCCAAACAGTAGGAGCTTGGTGATACAGGGGCTTGAACCCCCGACCTTCTGATCAGTAATACAGAGCCTTAATCACTGACCCATCACTGCCCCTCTCCATTACATCATTACTGAGCTGATCATTATTATCCAAGCAGATTATTCATGTCTGAGCTGACTGTAATTATGCAAGCTGATCATAACTATAAGAGCTGATTGTTAAAGTTATTCGAGTTGGTTGTTACTGTCTGAGCGGATGATTACTATCAGAGCTGATTGTGAAAGTTATTCGAGTTGATTGTCACTGACTGAGCTAATTGTAATTAAGCAAGCTGATCATTACTCTCTGAGCGGATCATCACTATTCAGCTGATCATTATTATCCAAGGTGAAAGACATTATGCATGCTAATTATTAATAATAATCACAAGACTTTCTGGTAAAGATGGGCTTTATGGTTTCCTCCCCTCCTTTATTAATGTCTACTCTCACAACTCCTGAAATGTGCATCACCAACATCATCTCAGTGGCTGCTTAAGGAATAAACGGAGTAAAAGACGACAAGATGTTGCAGCAGGTACTCACTCGACCTGTCTAAGAAACCTAAACATGTATAAAGTCTCTTCTTGATTATGTTAATGTGGTTGCTTGTAACTTATGCTGCCTGTTTTTAATATGTCGATTACGCATTTGCATACAAGTACAACATCTGACTGTCTGTTCGACCAACAGGACAGCTAGAACGAAAACAAAATGAAGTCATTCAAACATCTCAGACAGCAGATTATAATGTAAGCTACTGCTGTTTGAGAAAGCAACAAGCAACACGTCATTAATTACACCTTGAAATATACTTATTTAATGAATGGTGTATTTCTCAGCACAAAGAAAGGCCAGTGTTAATATCACTCCATTTCTGTCACTAAATGACAAACTGTTCTATTAAAATCCAGTGAGAGGTGAGTCATTCACTTCCACGTCCTCGATGCCCAGGGAGACGTGACCGAGAGAGAAGCTGACCTGATTTAAGGCCATTTAACTTCACACATTAGGGCTTTACTAAAACACTCGCTCACTTATTAACACACAGTGACCTGCCTTAACGTGTAACCATTCAGACCACTCACATACCCGGGAAACCTCACAAATATGCTGCAGTTTAATCTCGCGCACCTGAAGTTCCCGTGCTTACTACTCCACCTGCTACCTGCATGTCTATCTGCTAGTCTGAGTAATGTTTTTGTTTGTTTATGAACGGATCTCAGCGCAGCTCTGTGAGCCTTTCTTTTGTGTTTCAGTTGCTAATAAATACATCTCTTCATATCTAACAAATATGACTGTAAAATTGCTTATTGATCTATTGTATTACCCAAGCTTTGAAAGCCCGGATTTAATCAATCATTCTTGTGATATTTAATCATAACTCATTTTTATTTACATGGATTTTGAACAGATAATAAAGATAGATTCACCACTCCGTATTTCTTCCACGATTTCTTACAGCCATCACATGAACGACGAGACAGTAAAAAAATGGAATAAAAAAAAAAACTGGACATTTCATTCACGTTGTGTAAATACTAGATTTTCATGGCAAACTGCGTGAAAGACAAGTGATTATTTTTGTGTTTCTTAAATAATACAACGTGTTTGACAGCTAGCATTTTGTGTACCCCTGCTTGATAATATTGCCGATAAATGGTTTGAGAAAAAGCGAATGATTTTCACGTGACGTCTGTCCTCAGGTGATAGGGTGAACTGCAGTGCCAGTGGAAATAATCTAGCTTTTAGTGTATGTAGAGCTTCCCTGGAAAGCTGCCATTTAGATGCTGTTGTTTTGTGAAAATTGCATTGAGATAACCCTTCTTTTTACCTCAATGCCCAGAAAAAATGTCCGTCCTGTTACATAAGAATAATCACATACATAACATACATACATGATCACATACAAGTCCTTAATGTTAAATCATATTCAATGCATACTTCAAACATATGATAATTCTGTTTCAGAAATTCTTTCTTTATTGCTGTATTATTACACTATACATAATATATTATCAAAAAATACATAAACTACACTTGACATTTTGACTGTTTTATATATATATAAAATATATCGATATAATGTGTGTGTTTTGTAGGAGTAAACAGAAAAAAACTGGACTTATCCCTAATGACACATAAATGATGTACAAGCTCATCTACCCTACATTTAAAAATCAATGATGTGCAGCAGCACCAAAGGGATGGGTGGTGGATGGGAGGGGTGCGTAGAGCGAGAAACAGAGGGTGATAGACAGAGAGAAACAGATGGGGAAAAGAGAGAAAAACAGAGAGGGAAAGACAGAAAGAGAGAGAGAGAGAGAGAGAAAAAGCGAGAGAGAGAGAGAGAGAGACATGGTGGGGGGCACGTAAATGTTGCTCTGATGTCAACCTGCCTGTCTTTAGATCTTTATGTCCCTTTTTAGTTTCTCTAAAGTGATGCTGCTGTCATATGAAAACTGATCTCTCAACAAAGTCTCTCTTCTCCTGAGCCGTGGATGAATCGATGGCCTCTTTGCATGAGGACATTCTGTGATCGATAGCATCCGTTTGTCATTTTCTTTCCTTTTTCACAGAGATGATAAAACAAACTTTCCGTCACCGAATGGTACATGTCCTTCAACCACATTACTTCATTTCATTCCTAATTAACGCAATACTCCACACTGTGTGTGTGTGTGTGTGTGTGTGTGTGTGTGTGATAACCACACACAAGAGTGAAAACATTCTCACATGGTGAAAAAAAAGGAGAAAACATGACTGTCAAATTTAATTAAAAGTTGTTCTTTCAAGGACAGAATATCTTTAAAATGCTGTAAATGTATAAACTTAAAATCTAACAACCAAGGGGTTAAAGAATAGCTTAAGATGATAGAAAACATTTTTGAATATTGTGTACTGGTAGAGTTTTTACAATTATATTCATTTTGGTGTGAACAAGTTTTGAGTTCTTTATGAAATTCTCGATTAAAGAAATACGATTAAAAAAAGTCATATTTTAACATATTGACAGGAAATATAAAGAGAAACTTACTTGACACAGCAGGCTGTCTTCCTCTCCTAAAGAATCCTCCAGGACCTGCTGAGTGTCCTTCAGGTAACAAAAAAGTACAGCAGTTATAAACATAACTGTCAGAGCTTAAACTAACAATCAGTTATTTTAGCAAAAGCTCACTAAAACATTTAAATAAGCTTTCTATAGTGACGGGCAGGTCAGGTTTAAAGGTGCCCTATATCCATGTTTCCAAGTGAAAGACAGACATTGAAGGGACAAATAATTAAGACATCACCACAAAAACAAGGAAAGACACACTTCAGTTCTATTTTCTCTCTCTGAGTATTAAAGCACATACGTTGTTATTGTTGATGCAACATGAGAAAAATTTAACCAAACACCACCAAGTGAAAAAAATGAAAGAGGCCGTTTGTAATTTGCCGGTTACGAGAATTACAATTATGATGGAAACACAGGTTCCTTCTCCTGTCTCCTTTTTCATAACCGACTTTTCTTAAAACTACTTAATTTCCTTTTAAGTAAAAGAGCCAGACATAAGCAGCTCTCGGGGTGTACCGGCTTTTAAGTGGGGACGCATGATCTTTGTGGGTCAGAAAAATGTAAACTTGAAGGCATGGCCCTGTGGTGTAGTACTATTAATCAGCCTTTCTTGATGTTATCTTTGGAATTAGGGTCCTTACAATTTAGAACTCCTTTTAAACATTAACAAACTGCCAAATACAAAGAAAATACACAGGAAGACAACACAAAGTATGTTATCTTCTGAATTGCATTTTCTTAGTATTTGGCTCGAGGAAAACAAAATGATTACACCTTGGCAAAACTGAGTACTCTGTTTGGTTCCAAAACAAGACTCAAAAATGTAGTCAATTATCCATCTTTTGCAATAATGTTTCTATCTTGGCCAAAGATAAAGTCAAATATTTAGGCACAATCCTTGATCAATATACGACTGCTAATAGTGCTGGCACCTCAGTCATTAAAAAGTAAATACTAAACTTAATATTTTATATAGAAAGGGGTCATTTTTTACCATCAAAGATAGAAAAGTCATATGTTCATCATTTAGTTTACCTTGTTTTGATTATGCCTGTAATTCTTGGTACAGAGGTCTTAGTTAAAAGTTAAAGTGTAAGCTGCAAACCAGTCAAAATAAAGTCATTAGGTTCATTTTAGGAAAGGGTAACAGGTATCACATCGAATCCTCTGACTTTGACAAACTAGGTTGGCTAAATGTCAAGTGTAGAGTAGATTACCTTATTTTAAACTGCATGTACTCTGTTACAAAACAAACTGCACTAAGCAATCTCTGTGGTATTTAACCAATTAGTCACGCTTATTCCACAAGGTACGATCAGCTTTCATTCTGTTTACCTAACGTCAAATCTCAGGGACTAAACTCAGTTAAATATAGCAGGACAAAACTGTGGAATTCATTACCTTTCTGAATTAAAATTTCTCAGAGTAAAGATGTTTTTAATGTAAAATGTAAACAATTTTGCTTTCAACAAATGTGATCTGTGCGATAGTTTTTGTGATAATTAAGATGATGTGATAATGTTATACTTAAATAGCTAGTGCTAGCTGTATGGTAGTTGTTTTGTCACACTTCATTAAGGTCAACTATGAATAACCATGTTATTTATTATGAATTACATTTTTCTTTTTATTAAAAAGTGTACACATGTACATTTTGTATAAATTCTATTTAGTTATGTACATGCACTTTTTAAATAAAATACATTCATTCATTCATCCAGCCTCTTTAAAAATCTGATCACCTCTTTAAGTTTATTAATTTTAGAATGAAGTCTACCATCTAAACAAATGGAATAGATAAGTATTTCACATTCATTTATGTGATATTAATCTTAGATTTACTGAAGTCACAATATATTTTCAAGATTCTATTATACAGTTTAAAAATATGAAAATTTTGGCACTACCTAAAAGCAGAGCGCTGAAAATAATTACCTTCTGATAAGGGGTTTCAATGTGAATAAGTTTTGATGACACCATTGATAATGTCATGTAACCATCATGTTATGACCGCCCCCTCCCTGAAGTTTTTATATTGTGAGAAAGTGTTGTGCTAGTGAGATAAGATTTCTTTAATGGAAACCCGATATCACCACAGGGTAGCGAGATGCCATTTCACTGGAAAGATTCACTTCCGTAAGCACGTTATAATGGCCAGGAACGTCATGTGCTTCCTCAATGAGATTGGCTTAAAAGCCTTTCTATTCAAATGAGTAATGCATTGCATGGCAGAAATAGTTTCTTTTGCCAGCTAAAAAAATGACGATACCTACTGCATATGGCACCTAGAATTCTGTTTACGGAGTTAAAAAAGTGTATTTTATTAAAAAATTGATTTTATTTTATGGCATGAAACAAATAACAGTTTGGAGGGGAAGATAGAGTAGAAGTAGTCACTCACTCAGGCACAGTAATCACTCAGACATTCATTCCCATCACGATGCTTTGTATACCAGCATGAGAAATTTACCCTCAGAGTTTTAGCTACGGACGGACAGACAGATGTACGGACGGACGGACACAATGTTTGCGACACGAAAAACAGGCAAACAAATAAAACAACGATCGATGCTATACCAATTCCCCACACGTGTGGTGCTCAGCAGAGCTCCGCTAATATTTAGTTTTATACTTATAATTTGAAATTATAAAAGGTTAGCATAAAATAATAAATTATCTGTAGAATTATGTAAACTTTTTTATTAATATGCTATAAAAGTATATTTTCAGCTTTATTCAAATGTAACTCGTTGTCGTTCAGTGTAAATCACTGATTAAACTAATTAGACGACTCATTTAATCAGACTTACCCTAGGAGTGGGGTCCCGAGCATTACACCATGTTAATTATGTATGCAAGTCGACAGTTATGAAATTACCATTCAGTAATGATGATGTACTCATATGAATATTTTAACACTAGGGTCTATGGTACTACTGGAAGCAGTTTCAGATTTTTTTTAACAGCAGTCCCTACTAAGAAATAGGTTTTTTGTCCCGGTGGCGTTGACGGAGCCATGTGGAGGTGACAAGCTGCGGTGACTAAGTGCCATTGATGAATCCAGTGCAAGGCGCAGAAGTGTGAATCAGACAGGCTTGCTGTTCATGAATCACCAACACCAACTTCATGACTTTAGAGCATGAACTTCAGTGACAGCGGCTAGTGGCCATGTTTAAACGGTGAAATGTTGGGGATAAAATCAAATCCATAGCAAAATCTCGAGAGTAAAAGCATCTGTACGTCTAGCTGATGGTAAGAATTAAAGGAAATTCATGCACTGAAACACAACTGCAACCGTGATTTTTAAAGAGTTTCCACTCCGTAATGATTAACTGGCTAAACACCTTCATTGAATCAAAACATACAAAACAAAGGGTTAATTTACAGTTCAGTTCTGTCACTGATCCTTTCTTTTGCATAATATGTACTCTGTATAAAGTTCAGAGCCTAACTCCACCCACTTCATAAGTTGGCAAAACATAAAAAAGTGAGTTGGGGCAGGGATGGCGTGAGGGTGGAGATGGGTTTGGGGGGGTGAAGTGTATTATTGAATATCAAATCATGTTAAAATATCAAAATTTAAAATCGTGCTGTATCATCAGATTCACTGAAGCCTTCATTAATGAATCGAATTTGTATCAATCAGATCATATAATTAATTCTCTGCGATGGCCTGGCGAGCTGTCCAGGGTGTACTCTGCCCTCGCCCGGAGTCGGCCGAGATGGGCGCCAGCCTCCCCGCGACCCTAACTAGGATTAAGCGCTTCAGAAAATGAATGAATGAATGAATAATTCATTCCTGAACCAATTACCAAAAGTGCATCATATTAGATTCAGTGCCATCATCATCAGAGATCAAACTTGAACCATAATCAAGCCTGATGATGTTTACATCCTGTGTCTGGGCTGGGAAGAAATCAGCCACAGCATCACTTCTTCACGCTGACGCGCTCGGTTCCGCCAAATAAAAGGTCTTGGGGATGAGATATATTTAATAGCATCAAAACATAAAATGAAACTTTAGCGTGACCTTGTTTCCAGACTGTGAGTTCAGAATCGGGGTGAGCCAAATGATTCTGAACTCTGAACTTGGTGATTCAGATAAAAATGTGTTCCGCTGACACTGAACAAAGCTGGGATGCTCTCTCTCTCTCTCTCTCTCTCCTATTAAGGGATCATGTATCAGAGAAGATGCTGATTGCTGATGTGTTACTGTAACAAACACTGATGCATTTCTTTTCAACAATAACCTTGGAGGGATGAGGGGGAAAGAAACAGCTCTCTCACACACACACCCCTTGCTTCCATGGACAAATCAGCTGAGGTGAGGGACAGCTAGTAGAGGCAACACCTGTTTCTAATTAAAGTAACAATCAAATGCTGAAGGACGGATGAAGAAAGCTGGGTTAAAGCCCCTCACCTCACTCCCTATGGCCATCTTCCGCCACGGGTCAGCCAGCTGCGCCAGAGGCATGTCGGTTACTCCACACCGGACACACACACACACACACACACACACACACACACACACACACACACACACAGATATAATAAACACAACAAGCAGCTCTTTCCTCAAGCACGCAGCGGCTCTTGGTGACCTCGGAGGGGTTTCATGTGAACACCTGGACGCTCCTGGTAGTTTCTTGGACACCCGGAAGAAGTGTCAGTAAAAAGCCCCGAGCTGAGTGAGGAAGGAAGCGGCGGCTTGATGGGGTGGAATATTATTCCGAAAACGCCGCCACCGCTCGGCTTTTCTCCTCCTCGAGGCTTCCCCGCGGTGCTGCTGCCCTCCGCATTCCTTTCCGCCAAAACCCCGCCCACATGCCCACTTCCGCTTTTCGGGATGCCACACACGCCATAGGCGCACCGACCTGTCAGTCAGAGTTTTCTGACGTCGTTAAGCGGTAGGAGGGACGAGGGGAGGAGCCGTACAGGGAGCGTAAACGGACGAGATGATGATACGCTTGGGTTTTATTTACTTTTATTTACTCCTTCATTCGTTGGTAAATAGAAATTCATTAATGTAAATAAACAAATAGTGACTTTTTCAATCAAATTAAATAAAATGAACGAATGAATAAATAGATATCCTCTCCGACGCTTGGACCCCATATTGTAATTGGTGTGTTTTTATTTATTTACTCTTTTATTTATTTACTCTTTTATTTATTTGCACTTTGCCAGGGTGGAGTCAAACAGATCAAACTTTATCGGAATCAATTAAAATTATATTGATCTTACTGTGTGTAAAGGTAAATATTAACGATCATGAGTTATTATTATTATTATTATTATTATTATTATTATTATTATTTGTTGTTGTTGTTATTAATTCATTCATTCTTTTCCAAGCCGCTTAATCCCAATTAGGATTGCAGGGAGGCTGGTGCCCACTTCAACTTATTATTATGATTATTATTAGTATTATTATTATACAACCTAACAGCAATTGTATTATATAATTAGAATTAGAATTAAAAAGTACTAAATAAATAAATTAATGTTTTGAAGTGACTCCTATTTTTATGTTGGGGGGGTGGAGCCTATCTCAGCCGACTCTGGGCAAAGGCAGGTTACACCTTGAACAGCTTCCCAGTCCATTGCATGGCCAACACACACACAAAACCATTTATACTCACACTCATAGCTAGGGGCAACTCAGAACAGCCAATTTTAATATACACTGTTCAGACCCAAAAAAAAAAAGGTCCCACACTCTAATAGCAAAGCACCTAAATGGAGTACCACAGGCATAGAACATGATTTGGATGGTTGTGCCTTATCCTTGCCACAGGAATCCGAATAAGGCTGCAGAATTTCTAAGTTGATGCTGATTGGCTGTTAAGTATCTCT
The DNA here is from genome assembly GCA_028564935.1 of Neosilurus hyrtlii. Classification (NCBI taxonomy): domain Eukaryota; kingdom Metazoa; phylum Chordata; class Actinopteri; order Siluriformes; family Plotosidae; genus Neosilurus; species Neosilurus hyrtlii. The sequence goes on along the minus strand of JAOUQZ010000025.1, from coordinate 2,599,625 downwards.
GACTTGTATGACATGGCCAGCAATATATATAGAATTTCGTTTGTAAATTAATAACCAAACTTGAAACCCAAAACATAAAGGCTCATACACCACCACTCAGACTTGCACAGATTTAAAAAACACAATAGACACCCTTCATTGAGCAAAACATGAAACAGTAATAGGAACATGTACTTAGTAAACAGATAACTAACAAAGACAGGTGATCCATATGAATGTGGAAGACAGCCAGTAGAAGGCAGTGAAAAGTAACCTCAGTGTAAACCTTTCTGTAGTTGGGAAATGCAGGGGACACTTATTTGCTCTGAGTTGACACTAACTGGGTGTTATCCTCTGCCCTTTAGTCACCAGAGGAGAAGCAAAATGCAGGGACTTCTTGATGCAGAGAAACTGCAGAATTTATTAATAAGCTGCCTGTGACATCACTCTACATTCACTTCTGCTAAAACCTTACTTGCCACACTTTCTCTATCTGCACCAAATACAATGCTAGCATTGCTCTCTCTCACTTCATCACACTCTCACCATGCACAATGACAAGCTACTATCCCATAAAGGAGCTGTGCTACTCTTGCAAAATTTGTTTCATAATCTCCATGGCAGTGTTTCAACAAACTTAAACATTACATTTATGCCACCCAGAGTCAGGTTCATTTTTTACTGACATTATGAAGGGAAAATTGAACCACTTCATCAAGTCTTCTCCAACACTTCCCAAAATCTTTCAGTAGGATGAAGGTCTCACTGGGCTGTGCCTAGAAATTCTGTCCATAAATATTATGAACAGAACTGCTGACAAAGGACAGCCTTGGCGGAGACCAGCCCTGACTGGAAACGAATTCGATCTGTTATCAATGCGGATCAAGTAACGGCCCGTAGCATTGGGTCCAGTACACCGTATTCTGGGAGCACACCCCACAAGATAGCCTGAAGGACATGGTCGAAAGCCTTCTCTAAAGCCACAAATGCACATGTCAATAAATGTATTAATCAAATTAACATTGTTAAAGTAACACTACATAAACTTACTGGATATTACATGCAACACTTTCTGGTTATAAACTAAAAAAAAATAAATAAAATGCATTCCACATGAAGTGGTAAAGGTTTCTCTAAAGGGAAAAGAAACATTCGCACCGTTTTATTTTTTATTTGGGTTTAATTATAGCTGTTATACACCATCACGACATTAATTTTTTTTTTTAAATAAGGTGTATTTTTAAATTTTTAATAAAAAAAAAAAAAATTTTTTCCCTTTAAACACCTCTACCTCCATGACTGTCATGTTATTAAACATGCTGTAATTAAATACATGTTCCTTTACAGATTGACTTAACTTCATCTTTAAATGATGGGCAAAGCCACAATCCACAGAGGTCTAGATAAAAGTCAGCTAGTTTGAAAACTAATGGATGGGACCAAGACAAATGGGTTAAAGAAAAATAAATAAATAAATAAAAAAAAAAGAAGAAATAAATAATCCACAAACATGTGATATGACGAGTGACATCTAGAACTGGGGTTCATGACCCCACACAGGGTTTCCTGAGATCGGGCTCTCGACAGACGTGTCACTTATGGAATATTTGATAAGAATTTAAACATGCAACAATACTAAACACAAAGTCAACAAATTAACACAAAACCCCAAAGAAACCTTTGTTTTTATACCTTAGAGGTTATAGCTGCAGATGGACTCAACTTTTTTTAAAGAATGAGGTCTTGACTAAAGATAGATTATTTTGCAGTAGTATTTTTTATTATTTTAAATAAATGAACATTTCTATTTGAAAAGGAAGCAACAGACTGAAATTCCAGAAGAGGAGAAGAAAAGAACACCATGAAGAAGCTGATGACGTAAATGCGATTCAGGGTAGTTGTGCGTTTCTGGTTAAGCAAGTTTCGAGGTTTCAGAGACCCCAACTGGACTGCCGACTCTGTGACGTTGTAGTTGGCATTCAGCTGGTGGACTGGAGTTTGGACCAGGGGTTTGTGCCTCGCACCTCTATGGGCGGCTGGTTGTAGTAGATGTGGTTACACAGATCCTCCAGCGGGGGCTCAGGGTCGGACGTGGCAAACTGCGTCGCTTCCTCCACCTCCTTACGCACCTCCACATCGATCTCCTGTGAGGCACAAGGGCAAGTCATTAAGTGACATTGGTATCACACAGGCCTGCATGAGACTAACACACACAAACACACACCTTGAGTTCCTCCACACTGGCCATGTTGTTGTTGATCAGTCGGTCCTTCAGCATGGTGATTGGGTCACTCTTAGTGCGCACTTCCTGGATCTCCTCACGCGTTCGATAACTGGAGAAGGAGAAAAAAAAATAATAATAAAAAACCCACATCCCATAATAAGAAAGAATAATTACTGATTTAATCAACCTTCACATTCCGCACAAAAAAGTTATTAAAAGAGGAGCACAAGTACCAGCTTTATTTTTAAATAAATATTAAAAGCAGTCCTGCTCAAAGTTAACACAATTAGCATGATGTACCATACATTCCCTAAAAATCCTAGAAAACCTCAAAAGACCTTTTTAATCCCTTCCATGTAATTTTTTAGTAACAGGACATTCCGGATGCAGTGAGACCAGCCTCAAAAACACAAAGCGCTTCATTAGTGTTATAAACACAGATTTCATGGCTTGAGGTTATAACCTGCCTCACCTGACTCCGGGATCGCTCATGCTGTGTCCATGGTAACGATAGGTCTGAAGCTCCATAAGCATTGGACCCTGGAGAACACGGATCGCGGTTGTGTCAGCAAATAAAGAAATGAACCCTACAGTAGTAGCAGCAAGTGTTAACATGAAGTGTTTTGCTTTTTAAACAGTCACCTTTCCAGATCTGCAGTGTTCTGCTGCGAATTTGGTAGCCTCTCGGACACACAGCACATCCATACCATCCACCTAAATGACACACACACACACACACACACACACACAGGGTCAGTGTTGTACATGTCTGAGAACTGCTTGGTTTAACTCGGTTTTAAACGTCTTGATGCAGAGGAGACACTTCATTTATCATTTTGAACAATTCGACTTGAACTCAGTCATGTACGGTAAATAAAACTATTTGTTCTTGATCACATTACCATGACAGCACATTCTCAAGCTAACACACTACTACTTCTGGTACCGCCAAGAGTGACAGCCTTTCCAGCAGCTCCGTGTGTGACTCAGTTTTCTTGTTGCCCCCCCACATGCTTGTGCCATTTTTTTCTTTTCACTCACATATCCTGTGGACACGGATTCTTACATACTGAGACTCATTTATTCAAGAGAGGAACTTTGTGAATTTCCCTCTGGGTTTAATAAAGTATCTCTGTATGTGGAAAAACACAGTGGCGCGTTACAGGACAACCCTCAACTGTTTATTGCTAGTATCATATATGCGATCTGTCAAGAATAACTAACACCACAAACATTAATGGTTTAGACTGTAGATAGATCATTCATCATGTAACCAACACTTGGCAGACACCCTTAAAGAGACTTACATTCATCCTTTAAGGGTTAAGTGCCTCATTCAAGGGCCTAACAGTGGCAGCATGGTGCTCCTTGAACCCAGAGGCACCACTGCTCTAACACAGAGTGCTAACAAACAAAAACACCTTCCATAAAAATGGCGAAGTCACAAAATTGACAATCCCAAGACTGTTTGTCTGTCTTAGATTATTTCTCATGATCATTAATACTTTGACGAACCAGTCCCTTGTTATAAATAAATTATATAAATGAATAAAAAGATACAATTTATACAAATATGTAAATCAAGCAGAAGTTCTATCCAATCATGATCAGATTCTAGCATTCAAATATACTGTGGGAGAAAGCTAAATAAAAACTAGGAACTTTATTAAATGAGGGTGATTTTGGGTCTGCACGTCTCTAAACTGCATCACTTGGTGGTGCTCTCTAGATCACAGGGATTTTTATTTGAGGTTGAAACAGAAAAGCATCTGCTGTATCGGAAGTAGGAGGGGCATACTCTCGCGCTCTCTCCTAGTCAGTCACACTGATTCTGCGAGCTCAGGTATGTGGAAGAGAGAAGACAGCACTTCCCTTTCCTCCAAGTGTGCTACCCTGCCTGGCTGTGACATCAATATGTGGCAATGCAACTCTGAATTTACCCTCAATCCAGGAATGAACTCTCCTCGCTTGTAGTAGTCTGTGCTGGCGGCGGCTCGCTCCACCGCCGTCCCCATGCCGTATTTGTTGTTCTCGCACACAAAGATGCACGGCAGCTTCCACAGCGCCGCCATGTTGTAGGTCTCAAAGATCTGCCCCTGGTGATAATCATACAATGTGTTTAAACTCTGCATTTTCCCTACTGTTAACCTCACACTTCAGAGGGGACACAAACCCAATGTGAAAAACCCTTCTCACCTGGTTGGCTGCACCGTCTCCATAAAGTGCAACACAGACCTGGTCAGTACCCTGGTACTTACAGGCGAGAGCCACTCCCGCCCCAAGGGGAACCTTTAAAATTGACAAATCCTCAATAAACCGCAGTGAAGAGCATATAAGTGAAGAAATCTGTTTTGAGGTTTGAGCATCTCACCTGAGCTCCCACAATGCCGTTTCCACCATAGAAATTCTTTGCATACATGTGCATGGAGCCTCCTTTTCCCTTGGCGACGCCGCCTCTTCGACCTGAGGGGGGCAGGGTTATAAAATTTTACATGAACCCACTATTGTCACTATAAAAAACTCTTTATATCATGTTCTCCAAACTGCACTGTTTTCTTTAACTTTCCTTTTAAAAAGAGAAGAAAACAAAAAACAATCATAGTCATTCGCATAACGGATGTCAATTTCAAGGCTTAGTATTACAGCAAGGATGGAAAATTGGCCAGAAGGAAAGTGTTTTTACGTTTGAGCGCCTCCTGGTGTTCACATGCAGCTGTGGCTCAGGATAAAGTATTATACAGCACTCAAACACTCCTCTCCGCCCCCTTATACACTGGAAAAATGTCATTTATTGCTCTGCGTGTTTGTGTGTGTGGTCTCGATGGATATGACGAACCCGTGAGCTCGGCCAGGATCTCCTTTACAGACACTCCTCTGGTGTAGGTGTACCCGTGAGCTCGGTACGCTGTAATCAGGTGGTCGGAGGGTTTAATGGCGGCTTCAATGCCCATCGCACAAGCCTCCTAACACACGTACAGAAATTGCAATCACATGAACAGTTGTGCACCAACATATTACAATGTTTGGAGATATATATATATATATATCTATCCCCACCAAAAAGTAAATAACGCATCTCATCACAGATCCTGACCTGTCCATCATAGAGGTGACAAAAGCCTCGGATGATCTTCTGTTTGTACAGCTGGTCTGCTTTCAGC
>JAOUQZ010000025.1:2571188-2585938 GCA_028564935.1 Neosilurus hyrtlii | reverse complement strand
TACAGGGTATTGAGTACTGGTACCACTCTGGTACAGGGTATTGAGTACTGGTACCACTCTGGTACAGGGTATTGAGTACTGGTACCACTGGTACAGGGTATTGAGTACTGGTACCACTGGTACAGGGTATTGAGTACTGGTACCACTCTGGTACAGGGTATTGAGTACTGGTACCACTCTGGTACAGAGTATCGAGTACTGGTACCAGGCTGGTACAGGGTATCGAGTACTGCTACCACGCTGGTACCGGGTATCGAGTGCTGGTTCCACTCTGGGACAGGGTATCAAGTGCTGGTACCAGTCTGGTACAGGGTATCGAGTGCTGGTTCCAGTCTGGGACAGGGTATCAAGTGCTGGTACCAGTCTGGTACAGGGTATCGAGTGCTGGTTCCACTCTGGGACAGGGTATCAAGTGCTGGTACCAGTCTGGTACAGGGTATCGAGTACTGTAACACTCTGGCACAGGGTATTGAGTGCTGGTACCAGCGTGGTACAGGGTATGGAGTACTGGTACCAGCGTGGTACAGGGTATGGAGTACTGGTACCAGCGTGGTACAGGGTATCGAGTACTGGTACCAGCGTGGTACTGTGTACTAAAAAGTTTCAGTCAGTTATTTAGCTTTGCTAATAAATTTTTTAATTTTAGTAGTATTACTTTAAGGCTCTCTGCCGTCAGGTAAAGAACCTAATATGAACATTGTCTTAAATAATCTGGAAGTGCTGCTTAAACCATTTGCCTTTTTTATTTTCCCGCAGTGCAAAACGGTTCGATGCATCAGAAGGATTCTGTAAACGATGACGACTTTGAGAATTATCTAAGCAGCCAGACGAATCAGGTGAGCTGAAAATATCAAATTTGAATCATGATGTTAAAAACATTGTATTTTTTTGGGGGGGGAAACAGTGATTAGGTTGTATTTTTTTTAGAGAACCGATATCAAGTTTGCAGTAAACATATGATTTATTTTGGAAGTGAAAGCGCATTGATTACTGTCTTTGGCTTTTCCATTAAGACATTGGTCACATATGTAATCACTTTTAATGGATTTTTTATGATTCTCCTTGCAGAATAATAGTTATCCACCAATGTCTGACCACTACATGCCCAGCTACTATGCCCCCTCTATTGGATTTCCGTACTCTCTAGGTGAAGCTGCGTGGTCCACCGCAGGCGACCCACCAATGCCCTACTTGACTACATATGGACAGATGAGCAACGGTGAGCACCATTTCATCCCAGACGGAGTCTTTAGCCAGCCCGGTGCTCTAGGCAACACGCCTCCTTTTCTTAGTCAGCATGGATTTAACTTCTTTCCTGGCAACGCAGACTTTTCTGCCTGGGGTACCAGCGGCACACAGGGCCAGTCGACCCAGAGTTCAGCTTACAGCAGTAGTTATGGCTACGCGCCCAGCTCACTGGGCAGGGCAATTGCAGATGGACAGGCCGGCTTTGGCAGTGACACGCCGCTCAGCAAGGTTCCTCCCCTGAGCAGCATTGATCAAGGCATGGCCGGACTCAAGCTCGGATCTGACATGGCGGCCGTCACCAAAACTGTTGGTTCGCCTCTTGGAGGAACAGCTGGCATGAGCAGCATGGCTGCCAGCGGTGTGCCTCCTGTTAGCTCCTCCGCTCCTAAACCTACATCTTGGGCAGCCATTGCTCGGAAACCAGCTAAACCTCAGCCTAAACTCAAGCCCAAGGCCAGTCCAGGCATGGGAAGTGGTGCTACCATTCCTCCACCACCTATAAAGCATAACATGAACATTGGAACTTGGGATGACAAAGGTTCCATAACAAAGCCACCGCTTGCTCAGCAGATGTTGCCGCCTCAACCTATGGTTCAGCCACAGATTTTAGCTCCTCCTCAGACCTTATTGCCTCCTCAGCCCCAGCAGCTCCAGCTTCAGTCCCCTCAAGCACCTCCACAACTTCAACCAGGTCCACCACCTCCTCTCCAGCACCATCCATCCCAACCTGCCCCCCCTCAGCCCCTGCATCCTCTTCCTCAGCAGAATGCACCACCCCAGAACCGTTGGGTGGCACCGAGGAATAGAGTGGCCACGTTTAACCAGGGCATGGGGCAGGAGAACTTCAGCCTGGGCCCTGGTGTGCCTCTGAGTGCCTGCCCATCAGCCCCTGGTGAACTCCATCCAGTGCTGGAGAAGCTCAAAGCACTTAACAGCTACAACCCCAAAGACTTTGACTGGAACTTGAAGAACGGACGTGTGTTCATCATTAAGAGCTACTCTGAGGACGACATCCACCGTTCCATCAAGTACTCAATCTGGTGCAGCACGGAGCACGGCAACAAGCGGCTTGACACAGCGTACCGCTCGTTGGCTGCCAAGGGTCCTCTGTACCTTCTGTTCAGCGTCAACGGCAGTGGTCACTTCTGCGGCGTGGCAGAGATGAAATCACCCGTGGACTACAACGCATATGCTGGTGTCTGGTCTCAGGACAAGTGGAAGGGCAAGTTTGAGGTCAAGTGGATCTTCGTCAAGGACGTGCCTAACAACCAGCTACGGCACATCCGCCTGGAGAACAATGACAACAAACCGGTCACCAACTCCAGGGACACTCAGGAGGTGCCTCTGGAAAAGGCCAAGCAAGTGCTTAAAATTATCGCCACTTTCAAGCATACCACCTCGATCTTTGATGATTTTGCACATTATGAAAAACGGCAGGAGGAAGAGGAAGCCATACGACGGGTAAGTGTGTCTGTAGATGCTGTCAGATTGTTCATTACTTTCAGAATGATGGGGCTTTGATTTGGAAAAGAAAAAGAAAAATGATCACAGTTACTCCAGTACACATGCTTCAAAGACTATCATGAGGAAGGATCATCATTGGGTGAAATTAAAATCAGTAAAATGTCCTGAAAAGCTTTTGAGGGTGAAAGATGTAACAGATAATGAAAGAAGAAAGAAAAGGCTTTAACGTCGCAGCGTGGAAGAAGATGCACATAGACAGAATAAACCGAACAACACAAATTATTAATGACCCAAACCATTACCTCAACCTTGACTACTTTTCATCTCGGTTTCCATGACAGCAAAAATTCTTAGATTTTTTTTTTGTAATTCAGCATGTTGACTACAGGGTTAAATTGATGGTTAAACTCCATGTCACAGTGCACTCAGGGAAGAATCGTGCTTTATTAAAATTCTAATCTCCTTTGTGCACGGCGTATGGCTTGGAGCATAATGAAACAATGATGATACTAAATCAATAGTGAACATTACGCAGCCGTTTACTCTGTGTGTACGAGGTCAGCACTTTGGAAAATTGGGTTTTGTCTAATTTCCATCCAGAGTTGATTAAAACTGTGGCTGTATTGCGCAAATAGTAATTAAAGGACATCCATTTCAGACACCGGTGTGTCTTTCTCTCTCTCGCTCTCTCACTCACTCTCGCTATAACAGGTCGCATATTCTCAAATTCTCAACTCAAGACAGGCTCAGGCACAAATAAAAAAAAACATCTTAAATGAAATTAGGTGTCGTTTAATAGGTAAAAAATGTGCTAAACTGATTTTTTTTTTGGTTACCAGGAACCCTTGATGGACTAGTTTAATGTTGTGGTTGTATAGCGGTCTCCTGTTAAGATGAGCCGGTTTGTATATACAATTTATAGAAAGAATTGCAATTCTATAAATATCCTGATTCGATATTGCAAATTTTTTTACCATGTTTATAATGATACAATATAATGATTTACAATAATTACAGCGTTTTCTTGTTGTAAATGAACACCATTTTCCATGTTACTATAGAAATGGTAACATATTCCAGTGAGAATGTTAGCACTAACATGTGACTTGTATGATAAACGTTTGATCTACTGTACGCTAGAGGTACTGATTCAACTCCTTCTGACCAATCAGATTTTAAGAATTTGTAGTTAATACACATAAAATGTGAGGTGGATATTACTGAATCTATCTTGAGATGAAACATTGAGGGGACTATTTAGCAATTTTCCCTGACTCTGAGGTGAATATTTGTTTTAGTTTGTATATATAACACAGAAGCAAACTAAAATGGGATTTTCATAATTTATACATTTCTACATTTTTAGTGTTTCAAGCCTTTCAAACTCTCCTGTTAAATGTGGGGGGGGTTTACATTTTGGGAGAGTGTGAAATTGAGTGTGCAGGTTAATGGCAATAATAAGGGTATACAGATATTAAACTAACAAGTAAGATAGGAATTATTGAACTTCTGAATAAAATAAAACTAGGTACAAATCATACAAGCTTCTGTCTGCACACATCAAACAAGAGTCCAGCTGTATATATGAACGAAAAGAATACCGTACCATGTATTCATATGCAAAGTATGACAGAAAACAAACCCAAGATGTTCGTGTGACTTTCTGAAACTTTTGTCTACCCCGTGTTTGTGGAGTTATTGCTGGTTTTTTTTATTCTCCCCACAAAAAAAGGTCCATGACACAGAACAAATTAATAGAAGCAGACATAAACTAGAAAAGCACTCGGAGAGCGCAGGCGTCCGCCAAGGCCGTTCAGTACAGGCCCCCCCCCCATGGCATTGTAAGAAATGCATCATGTTTATAAATGGAATATTAGTTTATTATTTGAGCCCTACAATGCAAACGCGCAGCTGTTTATATGATTGCATTGTGTATAGAGCCTGCCTTGAATAAAAGGCTGTGTGCTCAGGTGAAGAAGTATTAATAAATATAATTAAAAAAAATTAAAAAGTATAAATTCAATCAGTCATCCGCACACAAAAGTCTTTAAAAATTCCCTGCAGTAATCTGGATCATGTTCACAATTTAATCAATCGTTCCTTGTATCATTTCTTACTCATCCTGAAAATTTCAGCGAAATCCGTTCATAAGTTTTTGAGTAATGTTGCTAACAGTCAGACAAACAAACCAACGCCGGTGAAAACATGACCTCCTTGGCGGAGGTAACTATGCATGCAAGCTTTTATTCATTTGGGTTCAATTTCCTTTTTAAAAAAAAATCGACTGTCGCAAACCATGACTTTATCTGCTGTTTTGATTTAAGCATTATCCAGAGCTTGAGAGGTAAATAATATCCATTATCCCGAGATAGAAGCCAACCAGATTGTGCCGTTCCTGTCTAGTATATAGTAAGTAGTTAAATCTTAAGCTAGATTAAGTGTCGTGATATTCAGACTGGCTTTCCTCTCCTGTCCTCTTCTCTACTCTGTGTTAGCTTTATTGGTCTCAGCTTTGTTCAGCTCTGTATTGTGAAAATCCATAGAGAGTATTTTGTTAGTTTTTTTTTTTGGTCTGGTCCTGCTCAGTAGGAATTCTTCATCTTAAACTCCTCGCCATTTGGTTGTAGGGTGAAGTTTCTTCAGTCAGATCTGGAATTGAAATTTGATAAATATCAGATCTCAGATATTAGATCTCGTCACTGGTGAGCCGCTGTTGAATCGGTCTCTATCCGTGTCCCTGATCCAGAATGTACTTCACTTTTGGAAATCAGAGAGTAGCCGGACCCTGTGATCATGTGTCAGTGCTCTGAGTGTTTTATTCATCATTACCCGGAGGATGTGACGGTCACAAGCAGGCTGCAAGTCGAGTTTTATGAATGAGTGCACTGTATGTACATTGTTTCCATTTGTACAGTACGGCTCTTAGCGGAGTTATTTGATACGCATCATTAATGCAACTGTATCTCTGGTTCGGCTTCTCACCAATTCCCAGCATGCCTCTATTTTTATTCCTCTGATAAATGAGCATGTACCAGGGCGCCGCTGAATTTTCCATTCTGATTGGTTGGAGGCTGTTGATCAGTGACAGTAGCTCCAGCAGAATAAAACATGCTTTTAAATGTTTGTCATATTTTTAATTTTGCCAAAATATTTTTTTATATTGTTTTTGTCCTGTATCTTTAAAAAAATTACATTTTCTGCACTGTATCTTTATTTCAACTAAAATATGGTAAAATAAATTTATAAAACACCTCTAGGGATGCCAAAGGTTTCAGGTCATTATTAGTCTTTACTTTACCTGCAGAAATCTTAGTAATAATGATCATCGTCCCTACAAAGGGATTAAATCTTCATGGCCATTAGTCTGAGAGCAAAATCGAGCATGCTGTCTGAGTGGGAGGGGTATACGCCGTCTCAAATGCCAATCACATTGACACCATCCAGTCGTACACCAGCTTTTGTGGGCTGGTGTATGTAGATCCACTCAGGAAATAACAAACAAATTGCTTGGAGCTGAGCTGCATGCGAATCGCCATGTGAGGGAAGCGAATTGCTTCACGTCTGTAGTATCTTCGGCTCTTGTTGCCTAGGTAACCCTCTTGCGTGCATGTTTTCCATTTAAAAATCTTTGTGAGAAACCGTGAGCAGCATCGAGCTAGTTCACTACAGTAGATCTGTGAGAACTTTTAGCATTATCGCATGGCAAGTATAGAATGGAGCCTCTTGTGTGTCATAATATGGGAAGAGTTAAGAGTATTTAAACATACACTCACGGGAAGTAAATGTGGACCCAAGAAACGTGTTCCCCGTTATTATCCTGTAGGATTTCGGCGTGCAGTCATAAAGCACAGGGTATTTTTATACTGCAGTGATGAGCTGCTCTTTCGTGTTGTAGGCGAAGCAGTTGGAGTCGTGTTTTGGGGAACTTGGTATCTGCCAATCACCGGTATCTTTAAGCTTTGATTGGTTACTGCTTGAATCGCTCAATTCACATCGCCAGCACTGCCTCTCATTGACTTTGCATGGTTGCTTGTCGCTCATTACTCCTTGTGTGGACGCCCCTTTATGCAGCGTAAGGAGCCATTCGAAAAAGATGCATTTGTCTGGCTTCAGGTGACTCCAGGGATGCCAGCTAGTGGGCGGGACTTGGCCAAGAACAGATTAGGGATTGAAATCAGGGTGAGGGGGGAAAAAATTCCAAAATGTTTTACATAATAAAAAAACAACCATCTCTGCAAAAATCCTGCAATCGTCATAGCTACAGTTGACCATCAGCAAAATGGACCATCAGGCTCCTGTTACAGGCATGTGCTCGGTTAGCTCTTAAATATGGATATTCGTTATTATGACCCCTGTGTGGCTCTCAAAGCTACCATCTCTCTCCCTCTCTCCTCCCTCCCCGCTGACACAGCTTTTCCCTACACTCCTGAGATGGATAATCTCTCCCGTGTTACTCACTCATGAATATTTCAGAACGTTTGTAACACGGGAGCCTGAAGCCAAGCTGTCAAAGGGGCTGATGGGTTTAATTCTCATCCGTCCACTTCATATTACTGTCTCTCACACAGAGTCACGCTAGCAAAGTTTACTGTTTCTCAAAGCTTTAAAAAATCCGCTTTCAGAAGGTAGCAGTGGCGCCGCCTCTTCACATCACCCTTTAGCTGACCGTTTTCCTTTAACTTCATGCCCCAGAATTTCAGTTCTACTTTAGTAAGCTCACCTGAGGCTGGTTTAAATTTGCTGTTAACTGCTGTACAGTATGTTTATACAAGATGGCTGCCATACATGTTTATCCTGCGCTATCCTTAGAAAAAGATAAGATAAGAATTAAGATAAGATCTCCAACAGTCCAGAGACATGCATGTGAGGTTAATTGGCTCTCGTGAATTGTCCCTAGAGGTGTGTGTGTGTGTGCATGCGTGTTGGCCCTGTGATAGACTGGTGAGTTGTTCAGGGTGTACCTCGCCTTTGCCCAGAGATGGGCACTAGCCTCTCCGTGGCCCTAGAAGGATTAAATGACTCAGGAGTGAATAAATGAACAAATGTTTATTATTTGTTTGTTGGTGCATAATCACCACATCATAACCTAAACATCTAAACATATAAGTTCAGAGTAACTTCGATCGGACATTGTCATGAGCTGGATCTGTACTGAAGGAAACGATTCAGATTCGGCTCAGAAGTTATTGCTGACCCTAATCTGGGGGGGAAACACGTATGCTCACGAAAAAAAAATAAACACCTGTAGGTGGACCTAGAAGGCTTCCGTAGCTTTGAGTGCCAACCAGTCTTCTGAAGTTTTAAATGTAAATGTACAGTAAGAGTGTTTGGTTTGGGGTCATCAAGTCATGACGATGGTTACGGTCACTTGAAGGAAATCTGGAGTTTGTCAGTTTGGTAAATCATCACTATGCTTAAAGTCCAAATGTTATAGTTTACCTGGGGAAACCGACTACAGACGTCCAGCTCTAAAATCGGTTTCGGGTTGGTTTCCAGCTAAGAGTTGAGGCATGTTCAGAGACATGTTGCCTTTCTGATTGGCTGTTCCAGCCTGGTAGTGACAAGAACTCATTGCACTGGTTGGATCACTGACCTGTGTAGCATAACACATTATTGGCCAGTGCTGAGCTGCGTGAACAACGAGCACACAAATCGTGTTAAACATTTGTTTGTTCTTAAACCAACTAATGACAGGAAAGCCGAGTTGGCAACATGTTAGCTGCAGTGGACAGAAAAAACCCTGCCATTTGCGTTTCCTTTTGTTTTTTTGTTGTCACGTCTGCACATCATGCCTCCTCTCCTCTCCTTCCTCCTTTCCTCTTCCTGTGAGAGGCTGTGATTACACCGTCCAGTCCATATTCATGACGATGTACGCGACGTCGCTGCAGCTTCGCCTTGCTGTGTCGTCAATGAATAATGAGAAATCTTTTTGATTTGAAGTTTAATATAAAAATATAACCGTGTCTAACACTCTTTCTGTTCCTCTCTCTGCTTTGCAGGAACGAACTAGAAATAAACAGTAACCTTCCAGACATCAGTTCTGCTCGAACTTCAACACTAATAACGTAGAACCTTTGAATTGTTGCCTAACCACAGAGGAAGAACGAGGGTTCTGCTCTATTTTCTGCTGAAGACCATGTACGAACACTTTAACACGACGACGAGTCGACGACCACGGACTGTCAAGGTTTTTTTTTTTTTTTTTTTGATGCATCTGCCCTTATTGTCATAACAAAAAGAGAGCAACATTGATCACATGAACTGTATCTTTAAGCACTTTCAGTCCTTGTAAAAGCTTCTTATTGACCCTCGTAACTCACACCGGACTCCTGTTTTGGTATTAACTGACTAACCTGGCTTGTTGCTTTCAAGGATTTCACCAGACTTATTTTTATTTCCAGGTTTTATTTTTTGTTTTGTTTATTATAATTTTTTGTCATTGTTGTTTGGGTTCTGCGCACACACACACACACACACACACACACGTGCTTCTGGAGGACATGGAAAGCGTCTAACAGTAAATCTGTACATCTGTACTTGAACCACCGACAAAAGAAAAACGTGTTCCCCCCCCCACCATTTTTTTTCTTCCTGTCTGAGTGAATTGAAGCGTGAGTTGGAATAATGTCTGTTTCTGTCCCTCCTGCACCCTCCCTCCGTCCCTTCCTCCTTCCATTTCTGTACCATAAGAAAATAATTATGCAGCTTTGTTGGGACGCCACACGTTAATGTACATTTTTCCTCCTTCCTTGTTTGTTTTTTCATTCCTATAATCATCATCATCCTCACGAAGTGCATTTGTGGATGAAGGAGAACCCGTGTATCCTCACTCTGAGTCTGAAGCAGGGCCTCGTCCTCTCCGAACCTTTGCCATGGCTTTTGTCTCTGAATGCAGCGACACTTTTCTCCTTCCGGCGTCTTGACTAAATAAACGTCCATGCTGAGGGAATCCATGGTTTTGAGTTTTCACTTCATATAAAGTTAGACGCACCCCCTTTTTTTTGTTTTTAATTTTAGTCTAAAAGTTTCAGTCGTGTTGCATGAGGGTTTTTTTTTTTTGAATCTATATTAAATCAAATATAAAGTATATTGAGCATTTATATTGAAGACATGCAACATATTAAGGAAAATTTATCTAGGCCTTGATTATGATGAATGATTAGATTTAAAATGTATCGCTCAGTCTGGGTGCAAATTCAGGATGAGTGAAAATGGCCGATTGCTGGAGACCCCTGATCCTCAGTGACGTGTGCCACAAGCTCACCACCTTCATCGATCCAGTAGGGTTCTGCCTATCTTTCTATCTCTCTCTGTGTTGTAAAAAAATAAAAATCAATCAAACAAACAAAAACAGCACCTCAGTCACTTCCACGGCCGGATTAGCGTCCTGGGAGGAGCAGAAGGATGTCAACCCCTGTGACAAGAAGCATCTTTCCCTCCTCTTCCTCCTCCACTTCTCCTCTTCCTCCCTGCGCGTTTGATTTGTGGCCATGTTTGTATGGGTTACTGTAAATCGATGCTTCGTAATGATGCTAATGCTAATTGCATTATGATGTGATTATTAATCTGATTTTAAAAATAAATATAGATTTATTGAAACTGAAATAAGTGTCTCAGTTCCACCACTTTGCTTTCACACTTAACGGCATCATTACACATTTCATGTTCTCCTGATGAATCATTTCACTGGTGTGATATGAAAATCTGCAGCTTTCAGGGGAAAAGTGTTCAATACTAATGACTGCAGCAAGGACCAATTTCATTACTGAAGCTTATTAAAGTTGCTGGTAGTGTTTCTTCATGTGTCGTTCATGAGGTAATTGATCCTACAGGAATCTGATGAAGATTCATTTATTTCTCTTCATCACCTGAGATATCCTGATCAGCGTCACTAAGGTTTTAATTATAAACCTGTTTACATATGGGTGAAAAGTAAGATTGTTAAAAAATATTGTGAAAAGGTGGCTATCAAGGTTCTTCTGGATTTCTTCAAGAAAGGGTGGAACTGGTTGTAAATCTTTCAGGAGTTGGTGGACTTATTTGGATTTTGTTTGAGGTGGGATTAGTAGGAATTCCTTCAGGAGAGCGTGAGATTGGTGGGATTTTCTTCAGGAGAAGGTAGGATTGGATTGAATTTCATTAGGAAAGGGAGGGATAGATCAGAATTCCTTTTGAAGTTGGTTGGATTGAACAGAATTCCATTGGATATGATTGTGATTTGTCAGAATTCTTAAGGAAGCGGACAGGATTGGACAGTTTTCCTTTTGAAAAAGGTGTGATGGATGAGAATTTCTTTGGGAGTGGGTTGGCTTGGACTGAATTCCATTGGATATGGTTGTGATTGGTCAGAATTAATTTGGGAGTGGTTGAGATTTGATAGTTTCCCACTTGGTATAAGTGGGATAGATCAGAATTCCTTTGGATGTAGCTTGGCTGGTAGCATTTGCTACAAGGTGAGATTGGTCAAAATTCATCAAAATTGGGAGCAGATGGGATTTGACAGTTTTTTTCCTTTTGGTATAGATGGGATAAATCTGAATTCCTTTGTAAGCGGGTTGGATTGGCTGGTATCCTTTGGAAGAGGAAGGGATTGGTCAAAATTTGTTAGGGAGCTCGGGAATTCCTCTGAAAGTATACACTACTGAAAAGAGCCCCTGTGAGCACAGGTGGGATGGTCAGAACTGCTTTTGGAGCAGACCACTTTTGGGTCAGAATTTCTTAGTGTAAACATGACTTGTTAGATGAGCAGGATTAATTCTAGATTCCTGTTGGAGCAAGCAGATTTGGTGAGAATTCATGTGGGCAGAGGTAGGATCGCTCAGTTCTTTTGGGAATGGGGGGGGGGTACCCTGTGCACACCTCTACGCCACACAGATTCCTCTCCAGCTGAACGTGTACAGTAACCCATGATTACTCGATTGCTTTGTCATTACTTAATGATTGTATTATTGCTGTGCAACTCCAACCCACCAGATGGAGCCATTGTCTTTTATAAGTTTTTGTCCTAAGAATAAGTCCAAGGGTACAGTGCAAGTGATTTTTTTCTTCTTTATTAAGTACCAATAGTATTATTTGTCTTGCAAATATAATTAATGGAAGACTCTGTGTTATTCGGTATTTATTTTTGGGTAGCTGATATGTCAAAGATCATCATCAACTGTTAAGAATTTTTTTTTCAGTTTTAAAAATTTGAAACATTTGTTTAAATTCTATACATTTTAGGATTAAGTTATGTCTAGGAATAGGTTTAATTATCTACTATTTTGTTGTGTAAAAAATCTCAAGAAATACTCAATAACTTTTCCTTTAGTCACCTACAAAGATATTTTTTTGCAGTGAAGATTGAAACCAAAACATTTTTATACATTTAAAGCGACTCTTTTAAAAGTTTTACATTGTATCTGTTGGCGTTTATCAATTTTTATATACAGTAGATTACAACTGATTTATACTGGTCCTGAGCTGCACTTTTTGAATTCATCGGATCAGTTGATTCAGTGAGCTGATGGTGTGTGTCAACTTTTTTTTATTTTATTCACAAAGGTGCAGTTTTAGTAGTGTGTGTTGTGTTGGATGTCAAAAATTTCCTGGATTGCATTTTACTAAATAATGAATCATCTAAACGTGAAATCATCTGAATGTGGAATCTCAAAAAGATAATCACAGATCAGTCCCTTGTTATCCAAACAAACTTGTTAAACTGACTCGGAAACCTCTTCTCTGTTCTAGTGTCATAGTACAGAGAAGTCGTAATTGCACTAAACAAACAATAAACTGAGATGAGCTCCATCCTCCTCTACATGTTGGCTTAAACACCCTTCTGCTTCCCCATTCGCAGCCCTCACTGCTCCACACTGTGTTCTTCCCTGCAACTTTTTTGGAGTTTGAACATCATGGATGCTGCTATTAATAGATCTCACAGCACCACCTCTAAATTACCCGTTTCACTCACAAGAGAACGCTGGGATATGCAAATGGGGATTTAATTTTAGTTGTGTCTCTGCATTAGCTTTCTCCCTTACTTTTTGTAAGAGCAAAGAAACTCTTCAGTCACTGTGGGTTTTTTTTGTTTATTTGTTTGTTTGTTCCAGAATTCTGGTTCTTTGTTGAGTGGTAAGCAGGAATATTTTTCGTGAATAGTGGCGTAGTGGTTAGTAGAGGTCTGCTTCACAGCAAGGAGGTCCTCGGTTCGATTCCCGGGCTTGGCCTCTCAGTGTGGAGTGTGCATGCTTTCCCCGTGCTTGTGTGGGTTTTCTCCGGGTACTCCAGTTTCCTCCTACAGTCCAAAGACATGTTTGTTAGGCTAATTGGCTGTTCCAAATTGCCCCTGGGTGTGAATGTGGATGTGAGTGGTTTTGTGTGTGTGTGTGTGTGTGTGCAGTCTGGTGAGCTGTTCAGGGTGCACCCTGCCCTGGCCCAGTGCCAGCTGATAGTCTAGGATTAAGGGGTTCGGCAAATGAGTGAATGAGATGGGTATAATTGGTTAGAAACACATAAAAGCCTGCTTCTTCATAAGAGCTGTAGCCCAAAATAATTCCTGGTGCTGGTTTATCAGAAACAGTAAAGAAATAGCTAGAGTTTTCTGAGGATGGTGTGAAAAACAAAAAACATCCACTGAGCAGCCATTCTTTCAACAGAAACAAATTGTTGGTGCGAGAGATCAAACAAGCACTCTTTAAACTTCTGCGTGGCACAACAGAAAAGCATTTGCACTTTCATCAAGATCTTAGTTTCGAATCCCGGGTGTTGCCACAGCTATCCCTAGCCAGGAGCCAGAGAGAGTATCACAAGGTAGGAAGCCATACACTCTCTTCGCTGATACTCACCAGTCACAAGCGTCTGTGAAGGTGGGCGGATACCACAGCTTTTTGTCCAAATTATATTGCACCAGCAGCAGTTCGAAAAAATGTGGTTGAAGGATACACCATGACCTTCGACCTCCCTGGTTAATAGCTGTCATGAGACAAATGAAGAGATGTTCGATAGATTTCCATGGCTCAAAAAACCCACTCTTTGCAGCTGTGCTGAGCAGAAAAGCAAATCAAACTGCATACCTCATCTGAGGAGGATAAATCTACAAGAGCAGAAGAATAGATCAGGTTACAAGGATCTGATGTGACACAGTCAGTACAGACTCATTCAATTGGCCAACTTTGATTTATATGAGTAAGTATGTGAATATAATGTAAAATATTTTTTATATTTATCATTCTCAAATCTTTCATCTTAAATGTTAGCATTTAGGCTAAAACTGAAACCAATTTTGTAACTACCTTCTGACTTCTGGTCAGATTTGTACTGATGATCATGTGACGGTATTTTTTTGAAGGTTGCTCAAAGTTATATTAGTCTACGAAAATTCATGAATAAGTGTCACTAAAGGTAAAAGCCACACAGGGGAGGGGTAATGATACCCTCAAAATGAGAGAACGTACGAGGCAGTATATATAATAACAGCTAACTGAAGTAAACACCCTTATTTCAGTGAGGAGCAGAGGGATTTATCATTTCTGCTTTCCCTCAAGCAAGAAGAAAAAAAAACATCTTGAGAAGTGAAAACTCGTTAATAGAGTTGAAAGTTGGGCAAAGTTTCAGAACTGGCTTTGAGTCAGTCATCAGTGACATTCTGAAAATCAAAGTGCTGGGGGTGATGAAGTAGCAGCAAAGTGTGTAAATTAGAAATGTTTATTGATCTACATGTTTTTTTTTTTTAAGTCTGCACTTAAAGGTTTTTACGTTTACAGGGAAGTCACTGACATCAGATAAAATATAACACGCACACACACACACATACACACACACACACATACACATATATATATATATGTGTGTGTGTGTGTGTGTGTATTTACGATTTTCATGTGTAGTCCTTACACTCAGTTTGCTTCATTTTACATCCTATTCTTACATATGATCTCACAGATATCTCTGCCGACACTCCCTGAACAGCTTTCCAGACACCCATGATTCATTCAAATTTTTAAAAATGTAATTGTTATGCCTGCAATGGCTTGGCGAGCTGTCCAGGGTGTACTCTG
>JAOUQZ010000025.1:2501760-2514492 GCA_028564935.1 Neosilurus hyrtlii | reverse complement strand
CACACACACACACACACACACACACACACACACATACACACGTGTGTGTGTGTTTGTATGAGTGTTGTGTTAAAATGTTTGCACTCGCAATTCTAACCTTCTTCCTGATCTGTGCACTTTTAATGATCTGTTGTTGTTATTTTTTTTCACTCCACCATCTCTCATCTCATCCATAAACATGTAACAGCGAGGAAGTAATTAATTGAAGCAATTTAGCCAAAGCAGGTAAACTCCACTCGCTAACTGGAGCAACATCCACAGCCTGCTTTCAGATTTGGTTTCTTTATCCTGGGATGATTTTTGTGTGATGGCGTGAGCGCAAGCTACAGATAAAAGACAACAAAATGAGAGAGAAAGGATTGCAAGAAAGAAAGAAAGAAAGAAAGAAAGAAGGAAAGAAAGAAAGAAAGAAAGAAATGGGTGGGAAGAGGCACAATGATGAAGGACTGAGAGAAAGAGGAGAGGAGTGAGGGAGAGCCAGATGCCATCCGTCACTTCCCCTCCCCCTCATCTCCTCGTTCTCCTCGTCTCCTGTTCACACACGCTGTGTGTGGAGACCATGATTGGACCATGAAATAGGCTCTCTCTCTCTCTCTCTCTCTCTCTCTCTCTCTCTCTCTCTCTCTCTCTCTCTGTATGTGTGTGTGTGTTCACTGAAGGCATCTTCACGAAGACATATTTGTCAGCTGCACACACAAATAAAAACAGATAATCAGCATCTGCTGAGGAAATGCAGGATCATTACCTCGCCTCCGTCAAACGCATCGTCTCATCTTACCCGCTTAATCCAATCGACAAATGCACTGATTCACCAATAAGATACAAGTTTTACAAATGAAAAAAAAAGGAGCACAAACCTACACATACTTTACAGTGTGGTGCAAGAGTTTACCTTCAGTTTAAAAAAATACTTTTGAATTTTAGAATTTATAGGAACAGTCCTTTTTTTATTTCTGCATTAGTTAAGCCAATGATAATAATAATAATAATAACAATAATAACAACAACAACAACAATAATAACAATGACAATAATAACAATAATAATAATATTGATAATAATAATAATAATGATAATAACAACAACAACAACAATAATAATAACAATAACAACCACAACAACAACAACAACAATAATAATAATGATAATAATAATGATAATAATAATAATGATAATAATAATAATAATAGCATATTTTACTATGTTCCACATTCCTTATATTTGAGCATTTCTTCTATATTTATATATTAATATATACCAGATTAGACATACGCTGAGAAGAATCACGAGGCACAGCCAATTTGCATGAAATCAGTGTTGTTTTTTGTTCAAGTCTTTATGAAATGTATTATTTACAATCACAGTTTTTTTATGTCCAAATATTCTATGTTTGGATATTAACAAATAACACAGTTTAAAGTTTAAAAAAAATCTTATCTCTTTCTCGGAATGTGATATAAATAGTCTGTATTAATTTCCATTTACCGTCACCATTTACAGTGTGTAGCTCTAGGATATTTTTCAATAATCTTTTTTATTTCACTTGTACCAGGTCACACCCACATTTCATCACATTTCATCTTTCTGAGGAAAGAAACTAGGTTTAGATGAAATGGACAAACATTCTGCATTCTTCCACTCGAAAACAGTGGGGGGTGCAAACATTTGCACCCCAGTGGTGTATATTGTAGGAGAGTGATGTTTCAGGCCGAGCTATCTAGGTCAGCACACAGCACATGAGGTAGCACGTCCATACACACTTGATGTGTGAGCGCACACTCCCTGTACACTTACATAACTCTGAATTCAGCCACACTGTGAATATCAAGAGCTAACATGGTGGAAGTTTCTTTAAACCTTGAAATTCTCTAAATGTCATCTCATTTCACTCAGTATTTTTTGAGCAGCAATGCTGAGACTCAACTCATGCTTTCACTTTCAAAATAACGAGCCTTTTAGCTAAATACGACTAACATTTATTTTTTTCCCCAGCTGCTTATGTCAGAAACACCTTTCAAAGAATTAAAAACGTAAATTTAAGTGAAATTTTCCAAAATTAAGGAGAATTTAGCCGAGTTGTTAGCCAGTCAACCCATAAAAGATAGCAGGAATTAGGAACTTTCAGAATATGTCATGAATGTAGCTACAATAAAAGCAATACATTTCTGAAATATAGCACGAACATAGCTAAGGTACTAGAAAATATTTTTCAGCAATGTGGCAAGAATTTTGCCAAAATGCACTTCAGTAAACTTCCAGAATAAAACATGTATGTAGCTAGGATACTAGCCAATATACAGTGCTTACTTCCAAAATATAGCATAAATGTAGCTAAGATATAAGCCTTTACACTTACACAACATAGCATAAATTTAAATTAAAATACTTGAGTTTTCTTCCAGATTTTTGCCAGAATTTTCTTAAGATACTAACTAGGATACCTCCAGAATAAAACAAGAATTTACCATGATGATACTGGCAAGTAATTTTCCAGAATATTGCATGACAGTAGCTGATATACTTGCCAGTGTACTAACTTTCAGAATATAGTCTGAATGAAGTGAACATAGCCAGTCACCTACCAGAATGTTAACGGAATTTAGTTAAGATACTAGTCTGTAATAGTCCATGATGTAGCAAAAGGTAGCTAGTAAAAGACCAGAATATACCATGAATTTAGATAAGATTTAACCATTAAAATTCCAGAATGTAGCCCATATTTATCTAAGATACTAGCCAAGTAAATTTTTAGAATGTAGCATGAATTATAACAAATAACAAACAAGTAACAAAAATATATCTGTCAACTTCAAAAATGTAGTGGAAATTTATCAAACTAGCTTCTTTCACTTCACCTTTAGATTCACATTGACAGTGTTCATGCTAACTATAGTAACTACAGTTAGCATATCAGACAAGATGTTTTCCCTTAATGATAATGAAATTCTGAAATTTTTGCTCTTTTTGTCACAACTAAAGAATTAATTTCTATACACTGCATACATGAATACAATTAGTACAATAGTCACATTGTGCAAAACTGCTGGGTTTATAAGAAGACTTAATAACAATTCAGTATTGACTGAGAGACTGGATTTGTATAAAATCTGTGAATAAAAACAAATAAAATGAGCAAATTTTACTTTGCAATTTCTTCACACTGTGCTGATCTCAGACGATTCTAGTCGATATTTTTGCTCGCTTTCCGACGTGGTGAGTTTGACCTCTGTATACCGTTGCTCAATGTCATCTGCCGTCTGCCTCAGCTGCCTACTGCCCCCCCCCTCCCTCCCTCTGCTTTCCCCCCGTCTTTTCCCTTTCCCTTGGCAGAAGCACACGAGGCATGAATGCCAAGACCAGGGGGCGGCCGCAAGGATGGACAGATGGAGAGGTCGCATTCAACAAGTGTGAAATGCAGAAGATCGAGAAGAGAAGGGGTGAAAGATTCACAGAGCAAAATGGACAGAACAAGACAGACAGAACAAGATGGACAAGAATGCAGATGGAGAAACAGAGCCCTAAGGTCTGTACCTGCACAGATGGCAGACTGGTCCATAGGGGCTCGCTGTCACTGCACATGCAGGCTGTAGGAGAAGAAAAACGGCTCGGGATGGATCTGCAGCTGCACTGCTGGTGAGGACGAACAGCAAGCGCAGCATTCACTTGGACGCCATGATTTTATTCGTAGCATGATTTCTTCTTCCAATATTTTTTTAAAAATGACACAGATGCTGTTGGGTTCAGTAACTAAGGCCTATGTTTATGGAAACAATATTGCTCTGGATGGCCATCGGTCTGTATTTTATGACTCATTTGATTATAAAGAAAGGAATGTGATGATATGTGATTGTTAAAAGAATGTAATCAAAGTAAAAAGCAGATCTTAATTCTGTTTCCATTCGTACTGTCTGTCATGTTATAAACAAGTCCCCAAGATCCCTTCAGTCCACCCACAACTTGATTACTGCTTTGAAATGCAAACATGGCAAAATCTAATACTAACTGCTTATTGTTGCTATAGTATTCCTGCTTATAATAAAACAACACTTAAGGGAAACAAAACAAGCAGGTTTTCCCAAAATGAAGAAATCTGCTAGCCTCGATTGGAATGTAGGTGGATGTTGAATTAACACTATGGTATTATATTTCTAGTTAATAATATAAACTGACTGGGAAACTGGCTTAAAAAATTGCAACAAATCATCCATCAGATAATTTAGTAAAACCCAACTCATGAGAGCTTATAAAACATTTTTTTTTACAGTTTTTCCTCCAAGTATTATGTATTTTTTTACTTTGCAGTTTCTAATTTTGAATTTTGTAGTTTGGTGGAAACCTAATTTTAGAGAGGAAGGTAACGGTGAGTATAAATTAGCTGCTATAGTGTAACAAGCTGTGTGGAGTTTTTTCTTTATTTTATTAAGAATTTTTTTTTTTTTTATAATTTAAAGAGTAGCTGTACTGATCATCATTACAGCATAATTTGTGTGTACTTAATACCTTTAAGTTATACAGATACTTATTTTAACATAAATGACCATCAAAAGCACAAAACTGGGTAATTTTACTCTGTGGATTACTAGCAAAGTCTGAGCCTATGGTTAGCTTGTGTTTTTCCCCCGAAGTGACTTCAACACATTGGGCGGGGCTGTCCAGCCAAGATCCTTTGTGTACAGCATTTAGGTGATAAAAAACGCATGTTAAATGAGCAACTGTGGCTAGCAATTTCAAAGAAAAGGGTGCAAATGATTACTTATTTGAACCAGAGAGGGAGGAGTCTTGTACAGACAGTGAGACGTTGCATTCTAGTGACTCTGAGGATGAGAATGTCACCAGAGATGCGTGTGACGGTAAATCCGAAATGGCTTGCCCAGCTAATGTTTAACCAACCCGGCTTTCCTGTCATCAGTTGGTTTAGGAACACAAAATAAATGCTTTCTGCAATTTCTGCACTTGTTGTTTGTGCAACTCAGAACTGGTGGATAATGTATTTATTATGCACTGGGGTCAATAACGTAGCCCAGACAATCCAACAAGTTCATGTGAGTGCCTGGCTGGAACAGCCAGTGAGAAAGGAAACATGTCTCTGAGCATGCCCAGTGTCACAGCATGATGCTGCAGGAAGGAGCCACGAATGTTGTTGTTGACGCTGAGGTGATCGTTTCAAAAGGCTAGTAGCACTAATTCACCACAGATACCCTTAAGAGTGTTGTTTATTAGTAAATGCAGAAAATAAAATTGTTGGCCCTTGGAATAATATGTGGTCTTAAAGCAATAAAGCATTCAGGAGATGGTGTAACCCCGACTCATTACAACACCCCGCTGTTGACTAGTTTTCTATGACATCAAACCCCAAAGGGTTTCATTTATATAATTTTCTATCTTTCTTTCTTTTTTGGTGCTATTTTTCTATTAATAAATTAAGCAAAATATTTGACTAAAGATTAGATAAAAAACTCTTTAAAATATGTTTGACATTTTATATTTATCATGATATTAGATAACTTTGACAACATTTTAAAATTT
This sequence comes from Neosilurus hyrtlii, assembly GCA_028564935.1. Taxonomy (NCBI): domain Eukaryota; kingdom Metazoa; phylum Chordata; class Actinopteri; order Siluriformes; family Plotosidae; genus Neosilurus; species Neosilurus hyrtlii. Next base: position 2,508,966 of record JAOUQZ010000025.1, on the reverse strand, counting down.
ATATACAACATAAATGTACATATAAATGGAAAAAAAAAATTATATACACACACACACACATTAATATATATATATATATATATATATATAAATTATAAATAAATAAACCCGTAAATAAAATCTCTGTTTGTATCACAAGTCACCTTTGAAAAATGTAACTAGTTTGGGGCAGCATAGTGCCATAGTGGTTAGTATGACTGCCTCACAGCAACAATTTCCTGGGTTTGAGTCCTGGGCTTTGACGTTTCTGTGTGGAGTTTATATGATATTCCTGTGCTTTGGTGTTGGCCCTGCAATGGCCTGATGAGCTGTTCAGGGTGTATCCCACCGTTGCCCAGTGTTGGCTGAGATTGACTACAGCCTCCCTGCAACCCAACAAGGATTAGGTAGTTTGCCAACTTTCAGTGAGTGACAGTAAGTCAGTTTTGTGTGTTTATTGCAAACCTTCTAGTTAAATCTTTAATGTCATAGTGATGGAAAGGAAGCTAGCCACGACTTAACTGAGGTGGAAAGATCCAAGAGGTGGAAATTAGTCTCAGTGGTTTGGAGTTGAGATGAACACATCATTACGATGGTTGTATAGATTTACTGCTATGATATTTAATGTTCTGTGATGTTTATGTACATACAAGCTCTTCTGGTTTTTCATTACAATTGTAATAATTCCCAGTAAAAACTATCTGCACTGTATCTCGCTCACAACGGGGCCAGAGCAGCTTGTGATGTCAAGTTGATTTATGTTTTCATGACTCAGTTTGCAGTGGGACACTCCACAGTCTCTGAATCTGGACACTGACATGATAACATCTCTGAGAGGTCATCCTTCACTCATATCACTCGGTGCACTGTGTGTTCCCGTCAATAAACTGGGATTCATTAAGAATTTTTTTCCCCTGACAAATGGCAGTGTGTTAATTCTTTCACACCCCGGCTCTGCCCCTGGAAATGATGTGGAAATATATAACACATACACTGGCTATGATCTCAATCATATATGACATAAATCACATGCAGCAAAGCACAGCATGTCACTTTTAGTGCTATGGTTAAAGGACTGATTAGATTTATACACAGACGTACTCAGTACATATGGTTATGTACAAAAGTGAAGAATAAAAAAAGATTTTCCTTTTATCTTCCTGATCTTGCCTGAAGTGTTTTATTCCCTTTATACCAATAATTTGACTATAATTGCAAATTTAAGTTCCTGTTAGCACATAAAGGCCCATTTACTTACCAGCCAAATTAAATAAACATGAAATACAGTATTATATCATTCTGAATCCATTTGCTTACTCCTGTATGAGAGTGTCTGTTTACAAAGTTATTTGTAAACAGATACCGAACCAAAATAGGATGTAAAACAGGTGAATAAGGGATACTAAGCCCATAAGCTTAGGAAACCTATGTATTCATCCAAAATGAACTGATAATAGATGATAAAAAAAAAAAATGTTGAATAGACCCCTTTAAGATAATAGGAACAGATAATTAACAAATATCAGGAAACTACATTATATCAAAAGAACCATACTTTTTCTACAAGTATGAAACGAAATAGTTTTGCTCGATGTTAAACACTCAACAGGGGTTTAAAAGAAAATGATTACCAGTATTCATTAATTCATTTTCTGAACCGCCTAATCCCAGTTAGGGTCGCAGGGAGGCTGGCGCCCATCTCAGCCGACTCTGGGCGAGGGCAGAGTACATCCTGGACAGCTCCCCATGCCAGCACAGGGCAGAAACACGCCAACAGCTTTGAGGCTCTTGACGAAAATCAGCAATGGTTCTTTTACATGCTTCTCACCACAGACAGTGAGAGACATGACAAGCCTTTAATAACCCAGTTAGCTGCACTGGGGGGACAGCAGTGTCATCCCGCTGATAGTGGAGCTTGAACCCCCGACCTTGGGATCAGTAATTCAGCACTCTACCACCGGGCCACCACTGCCCGATTACCAGTATTAAATTAAATTCAGTGTACTGCATGCTTAGAACTCTCAATTTTCCCAAGCATCCTCCAAGAACCCATGATGTACCCATGAAGTTGTTTCTTCAGCTAAACTGTCTTAGTGTTTGGGATACTCTTACAAAAAAAAAAGACTCTTTGTTGGTTAGATGGTTCACAGTTTTCAAAAAACAAACAAACAAACAAAAAGAAAACATTTTGAACCCATATTGTCCCCCCAGATACCTTTTTCCACCAACATGTAATGGCTTCTGTTCCTGTTTGGGCTCCCAATGTTGAACCCTTCAGAGTCTTTCCATCAAAAATCATTGGTTCCCAAAAGATGGCTACTTTTTACAATGTGAACCGTGATGATGTGATTAGATTGGAGAGGAAACTGTGTGTCGCCAAGGAGAATGAAATGGAAAAAGAAATAATCTTCAGAAAACACAGGTAATCAACATAATCCACCAACTAGCTACTGCTTTCTTCCATTGTACATTGTTCAACTTCCTCCACTGATGATGCATCCTGGCTGATTCATGGCTGGCACCAAGCTCCAAAGAATCTTGAACAGAACCAGTTCAAGGACCAATTCCCATGTGGTGGGAAAGCATTAAGGAAATTGATCTGAGACTCCTGTGTAGTGTAAAGGAATTATAAAAGTTTGATTTGAGGTTTATTGTCTTACAAACATTCAGGTTCTAGATAATCACGTACACACTGTATGGTCTCTATATTTAGTGCATTGTTTAAGACAGAACTGTAGCCAAATCAGGCCTAATTTGCAATTTATATTTTAAAAACATTGCCAAAACATTGCACAAACATGGCGATAACGTTATTTTGTAGACTCCCATAAATGTTGTTAAAATGTTAAAGGTAATATTTTCAATAAAAACATTCAAAAACATTGTCAGAAGATGCCATAGTAACAATAATTTGCAAGCACTGTGCACACATGTACTGTGGGTTCCTTTCCAGTAACTTCAGTAATGTTCTCAATAAACATTATAGTTAAACACTGTCACAATTCTCAGATAATGTTTTGTGCAACCAACCAAATGATGACCTTTATGCAACATCACAATACTGTTGCAAAACACCATGTATCTTATATACAGTATATATATATATTTTTTTTTTTTTTTCTGATTTACTCTGGATTCAGCAAATAGACAATTCTGATTCTTTCTATGACTTTGATCGGTGGTACCATGATTAACAAGGATGACCTCGATACCTCTAGGTGCATTTCACAAATAAATAATTCACACTTGACTTAAGTCAATAATGTAACACTGACTCGAATTGGAAGGGTGTCACATGCTCACATGTTCATCTTAGGCTCATCTAATTTCATTGAGATGGTTTCTCTCAAAGAAAAGGCAACATTCAGTACATCAAAAATTCCTTCCATTATAATGAGCGTATGGCTCCTATAACACTTCTGTAGAACCTGTAGGGCAAATGTCATGTGATATAATTTCTAATCAAAATCAAATTATGGGCCATAAAAACGGTGCGGCAAAGAGATGTGGAAATAAATGGCAAACGGTGAATATCTAATGAATCTAATCTGCATAGAAGGCACCTGATCAAACGCTCGAGCAATTATGAACGCCATCAATCAAACCCAGGACTTTTTAATTTTATTTTTAAACCACACTTACAGATATATAGAATTAAGGCTTGATGCAATGACAAGCTTTGCACACTAAACAGTGTTATAGCCAAAAATGAACAGATTTCACGTTATCTGTGATAAACAAGCACAATCTGACAACAGAAGAATGTGTGAGGATGATAATTGCAGAAGATTCTTTTTCAGAAAACAAGCCAGCAATCTTTGCTGCCAGATTTTATTAAGTCGATGAGCAAAAGCCAAGATGAGGGCTTATATTTAAAAAAAAGAAAGAAAGAAATTATCATATTAGGAATAATTTTTACATAATTTTGTCATTGCAACTCATTATTATCCATAGCATCTTTAGGGCGCTTTAGGAAAATCACAGGCAGCGATTTAAACCGATTCAAAATGAAAAACCCAAAATTCGACTCAGTGTGTGTACTCACTGCTACAAAGCCTGCAAGAGGGGATTCAACTGGCTTAAGTACGCTATCATGGCGTCTCTTGTGTTGGACTCTTTTATTCGCCATCGTCAGGTTAATGAGTCTACCAGCCCACTTGATGTTGAGAGGCTTGCCACAAAGCCACGTCTCATTAGAGCCTGCCTGGCATTGCGTACCGAGACAAAAGTGCATTCACCCGCGCCGCTGAATGCCTTCATGCTCCTGAATGCTGCCAGCCTGTGGAGCCATGGCCATGCCACCCATCCATCCATCCATCCATCCATCCCTCAATCCATCTAACCCCCCTTTCCACCCTGCTCACTCATGCACCCTGGCAGCTGGCCAGTACCTCTACCACCTCCACCACCACCACCCCTATCATCATCACAGTGAGTTCTTTTTCTCACATGGAACTATGCCAATTTAGCCGATGGTTCACCCATGCAGGCGCACGTGCCCTCTCTTCTCTGCCAGACTTACTATTGTCCCGCTACATGCTCCAAAGCAGAGAGAACGTGTATTAGCATGATGAAGCACACACTCCGGGCGGGTGGCCATTATCCATGGAAAAGAGGGTTATGAATTATCCACTGTGAGCCTGGTGCGTGTTATCTTCTCACTTGCAGGTGGACTCCTTTAACAGCATGGCATGATGGGTAAATGGCAAATATATTCAAATTTCACTGACCCCACTGTTACTTAAACTCAGTGCTGGTCCAAACTCAACACTATAATATATAAACTGTGTATATATACTACTATTTAAAAGTTTGAAGTCACTCAGAAATGTGCTCATTTTTAAAAGAAAAACACTTTTTAATTTTTTAGGATTTTTTTAAGAAAGACAGTCTGACACTTTTAATGTTGTACGTAACTGGATTTTTAATGGGATATCTACACAGATTTTCCATTCCATTTTACCATTTTCAGCAAATTGTGTTCCAATGACACCCTGAGTTAGCTAATCCCAGTTTGTCATGTTAAAAACATAAATAATAATAAGTAGAAAACCCTGCAATTGCAATTGTTTCAGCATGGATCAAAACTGTTGTGCTGATTAAAAAAGCAATTTTTAAATTTCCCTTCTTTAGGCTAGTTGAATATCTGGAGAATCAGCATTTGCTGGTTTGATGTTTGGGTTTGAATCAAAATGACCATAAAAAAGAACTTTCTTCTAAAATTCATTAGTTTATATTTGTTCTGAGAAATGAAGGCTAGTCCATATGGAAAAACTGACCAGAGACTGAAGATCTGTACTACTCCCTTACATGTTTAGTGCAAACTGGCTCTAAGCAGGACTATAACAGACGTCAGAGGCCCTGGTACACAACTGTGCAAGAACGCAAGTATATCAGAGTCTCTAGTTTGAAAAACAGATGCCTGACAGGTCCTCGACTGGCAGCTTCATTAAATACTTGCAAAAAATGGAGTGGCCAGCACAGTCACCAGATCTCAACCCAATTGAGTTGTTGTGTTGAGCAGCTTGGTCACTGTTGAGTAGCACCGTATTGTAATGGAGGAGTCAACCCGGTCCAACTTGTGGGAGGTGCTTCTGGAAGCATGAGGTGGAATTTTTACTTGTTTCTTTTTTATGTTTAACTTTGCCGATATCCTGGCTATATTTCAAATTCAAATAAAAACTGTTGCTATGGTGAAGCATGCCGGTGGTAGCATCATGATATGGCCAATGCTTTTCTGCAAACTGGACACCTGTCCATAGGATTAGTTATCCAGCACCCTACCACAAGAACACCACTGCTCCAATTATTATTATTAATAATATTATTATTAATATTATTATTATTATTGTTGTTATTATTATTATTATTGTTGTTGTTGTTGTTGTTGTTGTTATTGTTATTCATTCATTCATTCATTTTCTGAACCTATTCCTAATTAGGGTCGCAGGGAGGCTGGCGCCCATCTCAGCCGACTCTGGGTGAGGGCAGGGTACACCCTGAACTGCTCGCCAGTCCATCACAGGGCAGAAACACGCTGACGGCTATGCAGCTACTCTTGATGAAAATCAGCAATGGTTCTTTTACATGCTGACAGCTATGCAGCCCACTCTTGGCCACCATAGACAGTGAGAGACGTGGCCGGCATTTGATAACCTGGTTAGCTGCGCTGGGAGGACAGCAGTGACAACCCGCTGATAGTGGGGCTTAAACCCCCGACCTTGGGATCAGTAATTCAGCACCCTACAACCAGCCCACCACTGCCCATGTTGTTTTATTATATTATTGGGTGTTTTTTTTTATGCCGGCCCCTTACAGCATTAAGTGAATTACAGGCTGATGTGCATTTTACACATCCAAAGTGAGCACACACAAACACACTTGGAGTGGTCTGCAGCTACATTGCCGTGTCCTGTGTTGAGAATTAGGTGCCTTGCTCAAGGGCAATTCCGCCATGAAGGTGGAGAAAGGGGAGGTGTTACTTACTTCCTCAACGATCACACATTTTTAAGGAATAAAACCAGCAACCTTTCGGTCCCAAACCTGCTTCTCCAACCATTAGGCCACGGCTGCCCCACAGGTGCATTTGGTTATTATTATTATCATAAATAACTGTATTTAACTCTTTGTTGTTATATAACAGAATAATGTACGTGATATCTGTTTCTAAATGAAGATTTCTATATTTGCTCCATGGTGCACTGCTTTTAATATAGACATGTGCAAGATGCAGATATTTTTATATTTAGATTAAACCGGAACATAAAAAGGTCATCATCGGAGTAAATAAACTCCCGAGAAAGTTGATAAAGGCGATTAAAATATCTCCTCAAGTCTTCTTGCTATATTTACAGACTGCCGGAAACAAATAAGAAATAAAAGTTGTGGCAGAGGACCAGGATGAAATGAGGGAAAAAAATTAAAGCCACCTGCGTGGAAAAATCATGTATGTCAAAATTGCCCTCAACAGCAGGCCCACGATTACCTTGACAAAAAGCCAATATCTTTCTAGGCATGGGGTCAGGAGTGTTAAAGATTTCTCATGTGCTAGTGCAGCTTGCTCCCCCTCCCGCACACTATTTATAGCATGCAGGCCCAAGCAGCTGAGCTGACTGCAGTGATGTCACTGCTGCTGATGGAATGCTTTGTTCTGGAGTGTGTGTGTGTGTGTGTGTGTGTGTGTGTGTGTGTGTGTGTGTGTGTGTGTGTGTGTGTGTGTGTGTGTGT
>JAOUQZ010000025.1:2489132-2501336 GCA_028564935.1 Neosilurus hyrtlii | reverse complement strand
TAATAATAATAATAATAATAATAATGATGCTATTAATAATATTTATTATAATGATGATGATGATGATAATAATAATAAATAGGGTGGTATGGTGGCGCAGTGCTTAGCACGTTCTCCTCACAGCAAGAAGGTCTCGGTTCGATTCCCGGGCTTGGGGTGTTTCAGTGTGGAGTAGGAATGTTTTCCCCGTGCTTGAATGGGTTACCTCAGGGTACTCCAGTTTCCTCCCAGAGTCCAGAAACATGCACAGTAGGCTGATTGGTGATTTCAAATTGCCCCTAGGTATGACTGTGAGTGTGAATGATTGTATGTGTGTGGCCTTGCAATGGTCTGGTAAACTGTTCATTCCAGAGTTGGCTGAGATAGGCGCCAGCCTCCCAGTGACCCTATTGAGGATTAAACAGCTTCGAAATTGTTTTTACTAATAACATCTATATTTGATACACATACATTTCTTTAAACATTTAGCCATGCACTGGTCACATGCTTACATTTTTGGCAATTTCTCATTTCCAATATCGACTTGATTTTATTCTCTAAAACTTGCATGTGTATCTACTGAAGAAATATTTCTTCTCTTACCGTCAAACACCTGCGTATGTTTTGAGTCATATTCACAATGTGTAATGTTGCCTTGATTTTTTCTGCTCAAAGACCTGCATGTGTTGCTCATATTTTAAAAAACATTGTGCTTCTATACAGCTCTGATTTCATCACTTTCACCCACCCCCACGACCCCACGTGATCGTCGTTGCTACGTAGTAAGTATAACGTACAGGTTTAGCCGCAGTATTAATGGAGCATTGTACTGATATGTATTTTTAGTAAGCATTCGGGCACTTCCAGTGTCCCTAAAAGAGTGCGGTTGCTAGGCGACCGTGATTGTTGCCATGGTGATTCACGTGTTGGCAGCTGCTGCAATCAACATTATCTCAAGGCACATATTCTCATTCCAACAGTCAGGCGATCGCAGACAGCGAGTAGGAAAGACGAGTCTGTGGGACTGTAATCATGGTAGAACATATGCTTGCACATTACTCGCCACATTACTGATATTGTATACGGTTGAAATGATGACTGGAGTTTGGTGCAATGAACATGATGGAAGAGGTGAATTTACCTGCACTGCTTTGTGTTGTGTTGAGGTTTGAGGGTTTTAAAGATGAAACACTGTGCATGGAATGCGTTCTATGAATGTCGTGTTTTCGAATGAGATATAAATTTTTGGTATCAAATTAAAGGCATTATACACACAGTTAGAAATAGTGGAAAATTGTTGAATAACATAGTATATCATCAATACTAAAGATTTGCAGTCTCAAGCTGCATCGTCATTATAATACAGTCTTGATTTTTTTTAAACTTCATTAAAAATGCAAGAGAAATTAGAAAATGGCCACACTGAAACACCTTACAACAAATGCATTACATACTACAAAACTTGACAGCACATTCCAAAACTTTATTACATTATGCAATACTACATAAACTGACAACATATTACAAATATCTACCACATACTATATAAATTTTGCAATATAGGCAGTGGTGGCTCAGTGCTTAAGACTCTGAAGGGTTAGTAATCTGAAGCTAGGGGTGCACGCGTCAGTACCATCAAGCTGCCACTGTTGGGCCCTTGAGCAAGGCCCTAAACCCGCAATTGATATTTGCCATTGCTAAATGCCATTAATAAAAAACATCATCATCATCATCATCATCATCTTCTGCTTCTTCCGGGGTCGGGTCGCGGGGGCAGCAGCCTAAGCAGTGAGATAAATAAAAATGTACAACATATTATATAACTTTACAATATATGACAAATCAAAAATATTTGAAACACAAGACTATGCAATGATAAATATTTAAATATATACTGTATTATAAACACAATACAAAATTTTTAAACAAAGTTTTTAAACGTTACAGCCTCCGAACTTTACAGCAAGTTTTACAATTTACTGCATACCTTTACAACTTTACATATCACTGCAATAGTGTGTGACTTTATAACACATCAGTACTTTAAAACATACTACAAATCTATACCATATTACAAAACTTTACAACCATGCAACATACCACAAAATTGTTTGAGTCGAAATTATGAAAATTTACTACACGAAATAGTGATGAAATTAAGTGAAATTAAATTAATATTTACTCATTTTACTCATTTGCCGAACTGCTTTCTCTTCATAGGGTGGCAGGAAGGCTTGACCCTATTTCAGCCAACACTGGGTGAAGGCAGTGTACGCCTTGAACACACACACACACACACACACACACACACACACACACACACACACACACACACACACACACACACAAACCTTTCACACTCACACCTAGGGGTAATTTGGAACAGCTAATTAGCCTAATGTGCATGTTTTTGGACTGTGGGAGGAAACTGGAGTAGCCCCACACAAAAGAACGGAACCCACTGGAGCAAACCCACACAAGTACGGGAGAAAATAAACTCAACTCCCACTCTATGCCTGGGACCCGAACTTGAACCCAGGACCTTCTTGCTGTGTGGAAGGGCTAACCACTATGCCACCATGCCGCTCAATAAATAATTAGTAAATGTAATAATAATGTATTAGTAATTTATTAATAAAACTTAATAATTTGATTCACAAAACTGTTTTTGACCATGAAATATGACTCACTTAAAAAAACATTTCTTTTTTTAGTAGCGCAATTTACATTTTACTTACCACTCATTCAAATATCTGTAGGTAATTACCAGTGAATTTCTTGTATTGTCAATATTAAGTGTTATAAGCATGTTATAAATGCGTCATAAACACAGCTGCCCTAGAAAGTGCTATTAAGACCTAAACTAAATTTGATTTGATTGCCAGTAGTGATCTTTACATACATACATATATATATCTCATTCATTGTCTGAACCACTTAATCCTAATTAGAGTTTCATGGAAGCTGGCGCCCATCTCGATGCAAGGGCGGATAAACCAGTTAGCTCCACAGATGTGGGGGGGTTTGTTAATCGATGATAGTAAGGCTTGAACCCCCAACCTTTGGATCAGTAAGCCAGCACCTTAACCACCAAGCCACCACTGCCCATATAATTTGATCATTCACATATATATATATATATATAGGTATGTGGGGGGGAGGGGGTACACACATATATGAGCTAAAGCAAAATTAATCCCAATGCAAAAAAGAAGCACCTCTGGGAGTGGATGTGGGTGGAAATTTCCCTTACTTTTATTATTATTTTTCTTGATGGTTGCAAAACAGTATGATGAAATCCAACCTCCTCCACGAGAGATGTTACATTACACATGTTTAGGGAAGCAGTGTATGAAATATAAGTGTTATAAGACATTTTTTCTCTTGACTAAATTGCATCTCAAGAGGTTCCAGAAACTGAATTTTCAGGTGAAATTAAAAAGATATTCAGGGGAATTGCCTGGACATGGTCCTGCTGTCTCTTTTCTCTGGGTGTCCTCTCCACTACATAGTGTAAAGGCTAATAAAAAGTGAAGATATTTGCAGTCGAAATTAGATTGAGAAGGATAAAGATGTCTGCAAGCAAATGTTTAATTACTTCATGCGACTAAGATAAGAATTCTAATGTGATAGACACAGATAAAGATGTAGAACAAGATATGATCACTGCTGGAATAATAATATTACCACTAATAAGAGCAATTGCAGATTTTGGATTCTTATACTGTCACAAATCATTCATTCATTCATTCATTCATTCATTTCTGAACCGCTTAATCCTAATTAGGGTCACAGGGAGGCTGACGCCCATCTCAGCCAACTCTGGGCGAGGGCGGGGTACACCCTGGACAGCTCACCAGGCCATCGCAGGGCCTGTCACAAATCAGTTTTATCCACAAATACAGATAAACATATAGTTTTTTTTAAAAGGTATTCCTTAGACCAATCCTATAGCGTATATCATTCCTTTAGTTTCGCACTTACAGCTTTATCATATGTACGATTCTGCTTCTATTGACAGTCTAATTTGCAAACAGTGAAGAAAACTATTAACCATAGTTTCATTTCATCCTTTCATATGCAACCTCTTAGGAAATCTGTATAGAGATTTTATGCATAAACTAAAGCTGAGAAGTGTCCGGGACTGTTGGTGCATCTGGTGATTGGATGTAGCTAGGACGGTTCGCTTCTTTTGCTAATCTGCTGACAAAGCTATTATGAAGGTTTCAAACAAGCAGTGTTCACACTGATTGGCATGTTTGTGTTTGACTAGTTAGCTTTAGAAACTATATATACCTTCCACTGTTTCTCATCAAGACCAAAACATTACCATTGAACAGAAGCGAGTGTTTGACACCATCAAGCAAATTTAGCAGCACACAATGCTGGTGTAAACACAGAATAAATGTACAAACCCTCAGTAAACATACAGTGATAAGATAATTATATGAGAATAAGATGTTTTGAGGAAGTGCAAAGCTTTCAGGTGTCTTTGTGAGTTCATACACAATGAAGTCAATCATTTTTAAAAAAAGAAAAGAACAAGAACAAAACTAAATGTTAAGCACTTCAGGGCTTTCTAGTTACAGATTAAACCCAGTTCCCGGACTAAATTATAATGCCAATATATCCTTTATTGAAAATGGCTTTTGTTGAAGGACAAGGCTTAATCTGTGAGTACAAAAGCAGCCCATAAACCCACTTAAACCAGCGAATAAAAACAATAGGTGAATTAGTGAATTGTGAAAGAGGTGAAAGTCAGAGGAAGGTGGAGGTTGGGGTGTGGAGTGAAGTGGGGAGGGGGCATTTTCGGTCACTGCTGGGTCTCTGTCCTTGTAATGGCCTCATAAATTACATTTTCTTTCTGCTGTCTTTAATTACCACACAAAAGACGAAGCAAAGCAGGGAGTCGTGAAGTGAAAAAAAGAGGGGGAACCTATAATGATCTCTTCTCTTTCAGCATTTTTTCCCGTTGACATTTACCGGCTGGGTGGAGAGGCAGTTGCTAGACCAGGTGCATCGACATGCACATCTGACCCCTGGGTCATTTTTGACCGAGGAAGCCTGGGATGACAATGCAGAAAAGGTTACGTTCGCCTCTTCTACACGTGAAGGCACATCCGGATCACCATCTAGGTTGAAGCCACAGTGAGGGATTTAATGCATACGATTACTGCTGGGTGACCTGTGGTGCTGCTGTTGCACCAATATCCCCAGATGACCTGGAGAAAATACACTTCCAACACACACACACACACACACACACACACACACACACACACTGTAGTATACAGCAGGCATGCTCCTATTCATGTCTTTCAGCCATGAGGAGGTGCTGCATCTTCTGCACTCATTACCAACCAAATTAGGTCACGGTGGGTGGGAGGGAGAAGACTCGGGTGCCATTCTTTCACATGCATGTGGATAAGCTTCATGAGCCACAACTGCTGTGAGTGAAGGAAGAGAAAACGATGAGGGAAATATGCACTAAGGAGGGCTTTTATTCTAAAATAAATAAATAAATAAAAGAGATGAAAGGTTTAAAGAAACATAGAGCAGACATTAAGTCCACACAATGTCAGTTATTAATGAGAATGAAGGCTTATTAGTAAAAAAAAAAAAAACATGAGGAGTGGGCGTTAACTTTTACCCACCTAATTCTCTGCATTCGTACTAATTGCATTCTCCTCTATTCGCTAAGATTATAACATGCTCCTCATATCCTCTGGAGACCCTAATGTCCTCTTATGAGGACATCATATTTTTTTCCAACAATATTGTATGTATGTCATTGTAAGATCCTCGTATTAGAGCCACTGGGTGTTACTCTTTTCCCTTCTTCTTGTTTAAAGACATTGATTAAGTTCAATAGCTATTGGGTGGTGAGGGACAGAAGCAGTGTAAAGAAATAAGAAGACACACAACATTAATTTTTGGGTCTCAGGAGGTTAAATCTAACACAGCATGTATAAAATCACTACAAATGACCCTCAGTGACACATATGGAAAAAATATTCTTTAAGAATATTAGAACACACACATATTGAAATCTAAACATAACACAGTGCTTATATCTTAATACAGTGTAATCGTATGGAAAACATACAAGGCTTAAAGTCAAACATAACACTATATTCCTGTATGCATTTTTCTGAAGATGAAGTGTGTGTATTAATATTTTGCGAAATAGTTTCATTTAGAATTCTGTTTGAATTGCTGTATCAGGCACCTAAATAATATTTCATGATGTTCTTGGGTGCTAACATATCCATATCTCTGAAAGTCAAATCATGCACTTCTACAATAAATGTAATGTACAATCTGCATTTACTTGTCAACATGCTGCAGTGGTAAGGTTATGGGTGTTCGTCCACGCTATCCAGCAGATTCATACTCTAGCTCATATATGTACAGCTGAATTTCCCTATTGATCCTTTCTACCACGCTTAGGTGATTATAATATGATTTCTTACATATTTATTAGAATATGAGGCACCCTCTATAATGTGGTGATTGAAACTAATGTAAACAAGGAGCAGGGTTGAGCATGTGCTAAGACACTACTGGATTTCTGGCTTATCATAACACCCGCCCATGTCCGGGTGTTGTCTTAACAATGTTAACTTTTTAATGCACACATATATATGTATATAGTGTATAACAAAAATTATACTAACTGATTCTGACCCAAATAAATTCATGGATATGGATATTACTGATGAATTAAATTTTTTAAACCTTCAGAGCACATTATAGCCCTTTTCCCATGTATGTTCACACATCCTGCAGACATACAAATACCATGATCCCTGGCGAGTCATACTGGACACTGATGCTCTGTCTTGTATTAAATGTTGAATAAAAATGCTTCCAAATGTTACATTTAGAGTATATCATTATAACCAGAGCGTATATTTATGCAGATTTGTTCAAAGACCATTTCTGGAATAGTTTAAGTTGCAGAAAGTAAAATGTGACTTGCTGTTTTGATTTTTTTTTTCCTTTTTCTTTTTGTTTTTGAAAAAGGTTTGAGAAGAAACCAAGGTTTAAAGCAAGATATTATGGATACAGTCATTACTTTTGTGAGAACGAAGAAGCATTAGTGGAATACACACACACTTGCACATAATTCATTCTCCACATCTACGCAAATACACTCTGTACTCCAAATTCTTCCTAAAATGCTCACAATTCACTGTGTACAATAAATGTATATTTGGTTTGAAAGGTTAAAGTTTTAAATGCTTCCAAATGTAGATGTACTGTAATATTGGTATCACACTAAACAGACCAGACATCAATCCAGATTTGTTTTGGTGGTGCAAAAACAAACTATTTATGTCACAAACACCAAATAAATATGTTAACTGATGATTAGTGCTTGTTTGTTTCTGGATTTTTTTTAATGATTTGAAATGAGCTGCCAGTGCATTGATGCACAATTTATGATTATTTTGAATCAGGGCATCAAACAGCTGATTTTAGTAAATCGAGACAGAGAGAGAGAGAGAGAGAGAGAGAGAGAGAGAGAGAGAGAGAGAGAGAGAGAGAGAGAGGTGCAGTGCTATTATGAGGATAATCGTCTGGAAATAAAAAACGAAAATCCCTCCATATGGGAGGCTTAGACATCTTTAATCCTTGCACAAATCACTGCAGCCTTAAAAAAAAAAAAAAAAAAAATTTAAAAATAAAAAAAACACCCTGCATTTCATTTCAGCAAGATGTATAGACCATCAGACGCACAAAAATAAATAAATAAAAATAGGAATAAAATTGGGTTAAACACTGAGCTGAACGAGCTGCAGCTGCACATTTTCTCTTGGCTACATTGCACTGGGTGAAGTGACCTACTTTCTGCTTTCTGTTTTTATGAGTAATTGATTGAAAAGCAGCTCTAGGCTACTGTAAAGCGCACCCAATGTGTGTGTGTGTGTGTGTGTGTGTGTGTGTGTGTTTTGTTAACTGGGGTACTTCTCCCTAATCATCCTTGGCTCATCAGTAAAGCGCGTGCATACAGCATGACATCCTAAATGTGCAATAATGCACTGTTTCATTCAACACCCTTGCTTGAGTGAATACTTTACCACCTTTTTTTAGTGTGGGGGGGGGGGGGTGCACGTGATGAATGACGTTCAATATGACAATATTAGTGTTTCGCCGATATTTACACACTTTCGTTGACGTCGTTTTGACAATAAATTAAGCGCGCGTGCACGTTATTAAGCATCCGGCTGTACTGCTCATTAATCATCATCATCATCGGCGCTCTGACATCTCAGGCACAACACACACCAACAAATTCAATAACTTTGTGTGTCACTCGGTCTTGCTGAAGAACAACAGCTTTCACGCTGCAGTAGAGGATATTAGGATCTCTGAAGGGTGGACGGAAAAAAAAAATATATAATAATTAGATCAAATAAATAAATCTTTAAGGAAGGAAGTGCAGATGCTGCTTCGTAAAGAGGTGGTCTCTAGAACGCCAGTGCTGTGTCTTCAACCTCTGTTCATTTTTTACATATTTAGAAATTCTTTTATGAACATTAAACAGCTTTTTAAAATTTAGAACGTATTATAAAACATTATAATAGTAGCTCATATTTCTATTTCTATAATAATAATAACAATAAAAATGACAACAACAACAACAATAATAATAATTATTCTTATTCTTATTATTATCATCATCCTTAGTATTATTATTATTGTTGTTAATATTATTATTATTATTATTATTATTATTATTATTTTTATTAGTGTTGTTGTTAGTATTATTATTGGAAATCTCGTGGATGGAAGAAAACACGTAATATAAATGAGAAAATACCCGGATGTGTATAGAATTACAAGTGCGTAACTGATAAACATATTTTAAAAAGAAGAACAAATTACCCAACAACAACAACAACAACAACACCTGAGCTAAAACCGCATCAGTTTATTTATAGTGTATAAAACAGCAGTAAAACCATTAGGCTAGAATGGTAAGACCTATTTAAGTCAATCTAAAACCTAGTATATGCGCGCTGAAAGCCTAAAATACTCGATCTCACTTAAGGGTGAACATTGATACTAGGTTTATCCACCAAACTACAATCCCAGAGGTTTAATATCCTAAAGATGATATAATACTAAATCATTTACAATATAACCAAAATGTTTCTATATGCTGCCTGGGCAGGTCAGTCCCATTCCGCCATTTTCTCACCTCCTCCTTCTGCTTTAGATTTCTTTTTCCACCCCATGCCTCTGGTCATGCATGATTAATAAATGTTTATCTGTTTGGAAATGGCGCACAATGGACTCGTGACCCCGCGCAGCCTCGACACCTCGCGCTGGGAGTGAAAAGGGGCGCCTCCGGGGCCTGAGGGTCCTACAGGCACTGACCTCCGGCTCCCATCATTCTCCACTGCAGCTGCCTTTGTTTCAGCACCAACAATGGAAGAAGACCAAGGAGAAGAAGAAGAGGAGGTAGAAGAAATGCTCTTAACAAAAACATCAAGTTGTAGGAAGCCATTTTCTCAGTACAGCGCGTGGTATTACTGCAGCCTTTAATTTAGCCATATGTCACCTTAATAATTTTGATATTAATATAAAGCATCAGTTATTAAATACGACCACCACAAATAGTCACCACCATGCAAAAAATAGGCTGCTTTTTTGTAGCAAACTCAAAAGGATTTGCTTCTTGTTCAAGCAAACAATGTCTTTTTGTGCTCGTGCACTCACATCAAAAGATAACATGAAATAAACCTGCCTTTAATAAATTGCCTGCTCTCTTTCTTTCTTTCTTTCTTTCTCTCTTTCTGTGCACATGCATGAACACCTCTCTCTCTCTCTCTCTCTCTCTCTCTCTCTCTCTCTCTCTCTCTTTATGACTGCAAAATGTTCACAGGAAACTCTACAGCAGCAGAATGGTAAAGGAAAAATGATCTGCCCTGCACAACTCACATCATTTAATTATTAATGAATCATCACATGTGTGTGTGTGTGTGTGTGTGTGTGTGTGTGTGTGTGTGTGTGTGTGTGTGTGTGTGTGATTGCGTGTGGCAGGTGATTTTCTTTTTCAGCATATGCACTTCAGATTAGGGATTAGTCTATGAATAGAGATCATTACGCGCGCTATAAATACATAGCAATTCTTTTGCATTTTAAATGCACGACCCAGTTTGGTGGTAAAGGATGCGTAGAGGTCTATGTGACGTTACAGTACGCTATTTCGGTCCTTAAATACGCAAGCGCGTGTCGTGGATCCTTATATAACCTTTTACAAAGGATAACAAATAATAATAAATTGTTCTCGTGCACTTGATGCAAATAGTGATGCAAGTAAGACTCAGGAGTCTACACGATGAAATACGGATGAAGATACAGTAGGGTTAAGTGATGATGCAGAGTTGCAGTGTGTGTGTGTGTGTGTGTGTGTGTGTGTGTGTGTGTGTGTGTGTGTGTGTGTGTGTGTGTGTGCAGTGCAGTGCATTGCAGTGCTGCTCAGGATGAAAAAAATAAACATTAAAGGTGACGAATTGCATTTGGGTGATCTTGGAGATGCCTCTAAGGTCAGGGATCATCAATAAACATGGAGTCAGATATATGATTTAGTACTCGGATACCTAATAATGTTTCTCCGGATGTGGGCTCGTGCATTGGGCGACCCCGGTGAGGACGTTGCAATAGTGTAAATGGTAAAAGGGGCTTCTTTTTTCCCCAGTAGAGCTATTGCAGCGTGTGTGTGTGTGTGTGGGGGGGGGGGGGGGGGGGGGAGGGGGAGGGGGAGGGGGGGGGGGGGGGGTTTAGAGAGAGAGAGAGAGAGAGAGAAAGAGAGAGGTGGAGGGAGGGAGTGAGAGGGAGAGATTTAACTCATTATAATGCACACAGCGACCTGCCCTCTTTCGGGGGGGAAAAAAGGGAAAAAAGCGCAGCCATGCTTTGCAGAGGCTCTCCAGCCCCCCTGACTCACTCCAACAGAGGGCAAGCCGCGCAACGGACGCTTCCTGCTACACACACTCACATGCACACTGCCGATGGAAGCAGGAATGGGCGAAAATATGACAAAATCAAATTTAACAACAGCAGCAGCGAGCTTTTAATCCAAGATAAACTGACGGGGAAAGAATAGCGGATACGTGTCGCGCATCATCTTCCATCCAACATGGAGTGTAAGTAAATCAGGACTGTATCGAGGAATGCAATTTTTTTTTAATTTTGCTCATTTTCATGCATTCTTTTAGAAAATGCGTGTGCCTAAGTGATTTTTGCGCATAATATCGCAAAAACGTAAAAACAGATTCGTATATAAAGCCCTCTCGGTCTCAGCATCAGTGCGTGTGCTCGCGCGCGCTGCACTTGCTATTGTTATGCGGAAACTGCAACAAAAAAAACCAAAAAAAAAAACAAGAAAGAAATATACATTAGGCAAAATCAGCATTCAAACACATAGTGTTTCAGAGCGCATCCTAATACGTACGGATCGTTTTTCGGTTTTTTTTCCTTCCGATGGATGTCCTGCTTTGCTTCATCATTGCCCTGTTCTCAGAGACAATGGATGATTGTGGATGATGGGACAACTGGGACAGAATTTTTCCTGCGCTGCATAATCAGAGGCTGTACGCTTAATCAGTAGGGTGCACTAACTTAATGCATGTTTACCTTTGTCTCTGAGTACGCTACGTGGTTCGTTTTTGAGGCATTTTTTAAAAATTACCATAATGCATAAAATCATGCACTTTTTACTCTTTTTTTCGAGACGTGAATACTGGCTTGCAAGCGATTATAATGATGATGATGATGATGATATGGATATTGATGTTGATTATGATGGTGATGATGATGATGATACTGAGGAGCTCCTCAGTAAAGGTATGATGCTTTGCACTGTCTTAAGTGCCTCTTAGGCTATTGATGGCAGATTACTGAATTTCACATTACATCAGCTGTAGCCTGAGGCGTGCTAATGGCATTAGCAGAAATGTGAAACATTAATGGAGGTATAGAGTGTTATAGAATACTCTAGCAGGCCTTAAAATACGCATTACAAATGGTGACGCGCTTTTAAAGACCCTGAATACATGTGTGTGGAATATATGGGGTCAAGAAAAGGCGAAAAATGCTATAAGCATTTTGAGTGCATCAGCAGGCTTAGGCGCAGTATATCAGTGTGTGTGTGTGTGTGTGTGTGTGTGTGTGTGTGTGTGTGTGTGTGTGTGTGTGTGTGTGTGTGTGTGT
>JAOUQZ010000025.1:2437618-2447807 GCA_028564935.1 Neosilurus hyrtlii | reverse complement strand
CTGTAATGTTCCTATGGTGGTTCCTGTAATGGTTTCTGTCATGTTCCTGTAATGTTCCTATGGTGGTTCCTAAACCAGTCCCTGTCATGCTCCTGTAATGTCCCTATGGTGGTTCCTGTAACAGTTTCCATCATGTTCCTATAACAGTTCCTCTCGTGTTCCTGTAATGTTCCTATGGTGGTTCCTGTAACAGTTCCTGTCATGCTCCTGTAATGTTCCTGTAACAGTTCCTCTTATGTTCCTTAGAAAGATCCTGTCATGTTTCTGTAATGTTCCTATGGTGGTTCCTGTCATGGTTCCTGTCATGCTCCTGTAATATTCCTATGGTGGTTCCTGTAACAGTTCCTGTCATGTTCCTGTAATGTTCCTGTAACAGTTCCTCTCATGTTCCTTAGAAAGGTCCTGTCATATTTCTGTAATGTTCCTATGGTGGTTCCTGTAATGGTTTCTGTCATATTCCTGTAAAGTTCCTATGGTGGTTCCTATAACAGTTCCTCTCATGCTCCTGTAATGTCCCTATGGTGGTTCCTGTAACGGTTTCCATCATGTTCCTATAACAGTTCCTCTCATGTTTCTGTAATTTTCCTATGGAGGTTCCTAAAAGGGTTCTGTCATGTTCCTTAAATTGGTTCCTATAATGTTCCTGTAACAGTTCCTGTCATGTCCATGTAACTGTCCCTGTAATGTTCTTAGAATAGTTTCTAAGTGTTTCATTCCTTACAGTAAAGTATAGAATAAATTAATATTGCAGTAAAGTGAATGCTGTGAAACAGTCTAAATAAAATCATTGAATAAATACACAGATATATGCTTTAACACTGTGGGATGTTTTCTGAATTATTACATTAGAATTCTTCTTAATTTTAATAATCATAATCATAACCGTCAACCACATTAGAGCATCTCAAAGCATAAAATCTAGAAAGTTTAAGAGATTTCACTTGTTTAATAGACAGTGTATACCACTTAGATTTGATGATGGTATTAAATAAAGACCAAAAGTTGAGGTTCTTGGTGTTATTGATAATGGTGGTGGAAGTGACTGGTAGGTAAAGTGTGGCTAGCATGGCTATTGCGCTAGTTATAGTGGGCGGAGATACGTAGCATGGTGGCTGGGGGAAGGTGTCTGAGTTCATTGATAGACTGAATGGTTTAGGTTGGTTGGTGTGGAGAGGAGAGGTTCTGGAGGGCATTGTTTGTTTTATTTTTTGGAGGGTTTTTTTGCCGAGAGGGGGTGGGGTTCACACTGGATGAGCTCAGTGTTTGGGGTGGGTGGTGGGGGTTTTTGGGATTTGGATGGACGGTATGGGCTGTCTCGGCTGGCAGCATTACAGCCTGTGCTTGCCCTTTGTCATATACCCTCTTCACCTCCGGAGCTGTCAGAGACTTGTCAGAACCAATCAAAGGATCTGATGATGTCCTGCAGCGACATCCAAGTTTGGACAAGATGACACGGAATTTCTGGTGGTACGTGTCAAGGACCATATGAAAACAGATGTCCTCCTCGTTTCTAGGCTGTGAATGATTTAAATGATGAAAAAAAAAACCCAAACCGAACCAAATGAAGGGTTTTTATTTCAAATGAACTAATAAGCAAAAAATCTAAAGAAACCTTCAATAAAAGTAGTGAATCCATGACAACTTGCCTTAAGTAGATTTAAACAATACTTTAAGCACTGGTGTGAAAAAAGCAAAGCAAAGCAAAAAACCTGCATCATGCATGACGAGGCCCTCGGAAATTTCAAATGACAAAAGTAACTTTATTGAATAGGACAGATTGCTGCTTGTCTGACTGACTTAATCTGTTTGATTGAGCAATGAGACGCCTTTGGCTTCACAAGTCCTTCAAAGGGAGTGTTGTTTTTTTTTCTTTTTTGGAAAAAAAAATCCCCTTTTTATAGAGCTGGTCACACTGATGGCCTTATAAGCTTTATTTATTGGCTTCAAACATCTTTATTCATTGGCTATCGCCCAAGCTCTTTCACTTCATCAACCTGCAACAAAGGCCGCAAGCTTGGACAATCTGTCAACTGTCTCTGTCATTGATTACAGGACAGCACTGAGCAGGCAACGGGGGCTTCAAAAAGCTCAACCGTCACACCGAGAGCAAAAGGAGGCGCTCAGTGAATCCCCTAGATAGCACGCCACTTCCCTTGGCTCAATAGATGGCCACATTAGCGAGCCATACATTCATTTGCCTACGCCTCATGAGCTCATTATTGGGATCTAACTCTCGTCTCCTCCCTCTGGCTTTCAGAGAGACCGTGGTGTGACAATAGAGTCGCAGGCATCATTGTGCTTGATCTGAGTTTTATTTAGCTCTCCATATGCTTCTCCAGCCGTGGCTGAAGCTTAATGTTTACGTTCATACGTGCTAGGCGGGAGCAGTCTATATAAATGCACTATTGCCTATTGTAAGCTTTTTGAAGTCAAGACACAAAGCAGGACATCATGAATGAATCAGTGAACTTTATTGTCCAAAGTGCCGAGAGCATCGTGGACTCTGAGGTTGCTTTCTGGCTTAACTATCGATACTGCACGTCTACTACTTCCGTTTCCCGAATAGAATTATCCCTAACAAGGTCTCCGCCACTTTGACTTTCACTTCTCGAGCTCCTGATCTGCCCTCAGTGACAATTTGTCTACAGCACAAAGCCATCAGCTCTAATCAGGTCTGACTCATGCCACGCAGAGGAGTCTCCGTTCCCCGAGGCGACGCAAAAGCATCACGCTTGGACCCATGTGTGAAAGCACACAACTGTTTCCTGCTAAAGTCTCCCTGCTTTTTTTTTTTTTTTTTTTTTACCAGCAGGATTCATGCACGGTTTAGAGAATCACTCCCTGTTCTCAGTTTCAACCACGCCATGCTAAATTTGTTCAGCACTTCAAGACAAGTAACAAAATCCCATTGTCAAGCTTAGATTCATAAATCTTCATCAACTGAAGGTATTCTTCTAGCAAACTCTTATGTAAACAGTAGAGAGTGAAGTGTGACATCACGGTTCAATGGTAGTGTTTTGATAATCTAATCACTCAAAATGGTGTTAATTGTTTGTTTGTTTGTTTTTTTGTCTGCTTTGGCTTACAGGCTAATTCAGACAATCAGTTTACTCATTCTCCAGCTTCTCTCTCACTCTGGAACACACACAGAACTCACACAAATAGGCTTATTAATTAGCCAGGTAAAATACAAACCTCCACTCGGTAAAGATCGTGAATACAAGCGGCTGAAATGAGCTTCCTTCGCAGGGTGGTGGAACTCTCCCTTAGTGATAGGGTGAGAAGCTCTGTCATCTGGGAGGAGCTCGTGGTAGAGCCACTGCTCCTCCACGTTGAGAGGAGCCAGTTGAGGTGGCTCAGGCATCTGAATTGAATGATTAGAATGCCTGCCAAACGCCTCCCTGGTGTAATGTTTCGGGCATGTCCAACCGGGAAGAGACCCCGGGGTTGACCCAGGACACACTGGAGGGACTATGTCTTTCAGCTGGTCTGGGAACGCCTCGGTGTCCCCCCAAGGGAGCTGTAGGAAGTGGCTAGGGAGAGGAACGTATGGATCTCACTGCTCAGGCTGCTGCCACCTCGACCCGACCCCAGTACATGTAGCAGAAACTTGACTATAATTTAACATGAAGTCAAGCTGGTTATTTTATGACTGTAATGGTAATTGTAGTCCAAGATCATTTTAGTTAAATAGTTGAAATCACCATCACTGGAAGGTCATCTATACCGTTTCTGAGTATAGGAGCAGGAGCGAGGGGCTTCCAAGATCAAAATGGCATCACATGACTATAACAACTGGACATCTTCGTTGTAAAACCATGATTGTTCTCAGTCGTGCTTAGATCTCCATCACACTCAGACGACAACCGTGAAGACTGCAGGGCATCCATACCACATCCTTACCGTTTTCTATTGGCTTCCTACTACATTATACAAGTTCGTACTATGTCCACACAGTCCTTTCAGGATGTAAAGAGAATGTGACTGAGTGTGACAGGGGTTTGAACCGCCATTTATTTCACCAATTACCCATGATATCACTGAAGAGGTGACTATCACAGTTTGGGAATAAGAAGAAAACTAATCCAACCATTTCATCTCATTCATAAATGAAAATGGCACATCATTATGGTTCTGGCCATCAAGGATGATCAGATGATCGATTATTTAATTCCTTAATTGCATGTCAATTAAGATTTCTATTTGAAATGGCGATTTTCTTACAGCAATTGGTGTTGTACGAGGTTGAAATACTGCAAGCAGGAAACTGATGAAATTGTAATAATGAAGAAACATTGTAATCTACGCAACTCAACTGATTCTCACGTGACGTTGTGATACTCACTCGATCACCATTAAACATTACATCATAGAATTTTTTCTGCTGCATCTTTACTTTTTATATTAAACAAATGGATGTATAACTGCTTGTGCATTCTTTTTCACATAAACACTTTAAATAAAAGTATTTGATTGTTCTATTCTCTTCATTTAATTGTGAGTTTAGTATTTCATGTTCCAAGCAGCACAGCAAATCAATTCGGAGTTCATTTCAAATTGTGCGTTTGTTCCTTATTAGGGATGTGTAACAAAAGGCCGATCCTGACAGGTTGATCTTGTCTCCTCGAATCGCGAATCCGATTTTCTTCACGGTCAAGAGCATTGGCTGGGCAAATTTATGTAATTAGGTCACAGCGATGGCGATGGCGTTGGTGATGGCAATAGCCAGTGCTGTGTAAGGGGCAGTGATAGAAAATCAAAGTGATATTTCATGGTGAAGGAAAGCAAAATAAAGCAGGAAGACACTAGGGTTATAGACTGCACATGATAAGAATTAAATTATACCCCAATATGCTTGGCCTCCCTGATGTCCCTGATGCGGGGTGCTTTTTTTTTTTTTTTAATTTAGAAATATGCAGGCAGATTGTGTCCTGGCTGCCAGGACATGATTATATTTTAAGTGTGTAATATTCAGAAGAGTCCCTCCACCCTACTGACACCCCTCTCCCCTCTATCTCTCTGTCTCTCTCTCTGTCTATCTCAGGCCCTCTGGCTGCTCTCACCTCTCTTCTCATCCAGCCCACTGGCACACAGCATGCCAAATCTCTGGCATCCTGAAATTCTCACCCACTGCGCAGCACACTTGATGGACCACATCACACTGTCCTAAAAAATCCCTCATTTTTCCCCTATCCCCTTTCTCTTCTCTCTACAACTGCAGCATCAGTCTGCTGGCTTTGCACAAAGCTTTATTTTGCTCTGGGAACAAAGGTTGCGCGGATCATCATTGAGAGCGGCAGTACTGCAGCAGCTGCCTCCGCTACGCTCGCACTGACAAGCGGCCAGAGAAACAGATGGTTCGTGCATTCATGACCAGTTTCGTGGAAGCCCAAGAGTCAAAAACCATTCGGGGAGGGCTCTTTTTTGTCCGCCATAAGATAATAAAGCTTTTCAATCTGT
This sequence comes from Neosilurus hyrtlii, assembly GCA_028564935.1. Taxonomy (NCBI): domain Eukaryota; kingdom Metazoa; phylum Chordata; class Actinopteri; order Siluriformes; family Plotosidae; genus Neosilurus; species Neosilurus hyrtlii. The sequence goes on along the minus strand of JAOUQZ010000025.1, from coordinate 2,442,347 downwards.
TAGAAAATTAGAAATGCATTTGAAAATTGTCCTTTAATTATCGAGGTCACCTCTGCTCTTTAAAAGGAGGGATATTTTAAAGGGTTCAAATCACTTCCGAAACCTCGTCGACTCACTTCTGTGCAGGTTTAAAAAAAAAAAACACATGTCACACAATACTTTATATTATCTCACCCTAAACCTTTCCTGCACTTCCTCACTCTCTGCTAGTGCAGGTGCTCAGTTTGAATCCACTCCAGCGTGTGCTTTAGTTCCAGCTCCCTCTCGCCTGTTCAGCTCCGGACGGGATGCTCGCACATCTGTAGCATAATCGATAACAGATGAGCAAGTCCCAGGCCCTGAATCTTTCATCATCTCCCTTCACTCAGCAGCAGATGGTGGTGCCATAGAGTCTGCCTCTGACAGCACTGGGTCTTGCCCTTCCATGCCAAGTCCAAGAAACAGCCAGCAGCAGTGGCCTCCTGAAACAGAGCCCACACTCCTGAAATAGTTCCTGCACTCCTCAAACAGATTGCATAGTCCTGAAATAGGTTTGCACTCCTCAACCAGGGCCCACACCCCTCAACAAGGGCCCAAACTCTTCAACAAGGGCCCACACTCCTCAACCAGGGCCCACACTCCTCAACCAGGGCCCACTCTCCTCAACCAGGGCCCACCCTCCTCAAACAGGGCCCACCCTCCTCAAACAGGGCCCACCCTCCTCAAACAGGGCCCACTTTTCTCAAACAGGGCCCATCTTCCTCAAACAGGGCCCACACCCCTCAACCCGCCCCCCCCCCCCACTAAAACAGAGCCCACCCTCCCCAAACAGAACCTACTCTCCACAAACAGAACTCATGCTCCTCAAACGAACCCACTCTCCTTAAACAGAACCCACTCTCCTTCCATACTAGTGAAACAGATCCCAAATGACAGCCTATACTCTTGAAACCTTATTTCTGAAACAGCCCACTCTCCTGAAACCCTGGGCAAGTTAATGTAGAAAAGATGGTTAGATAGAATAAGCAGAGCAGAAAGAATGAATTGTTACAATCTTAAAAATACCCTAATAAACACAAGTGAACCAAGTCTAATTTTAATAAGATGCAAAACCCCCAACACTGAAACCCTGAAATATTGAAACAGTGCTGTAACCCATATTAGCCTAAATCATCGTAATAATCATAATCATGCCGAAAAACTTCATCACAGCTTCTCGTCACTTTCACCCGAAATTAACATAATCACTATTTGCATAATCACACAGCTTGTGTGTCTGTGTTACTTATCATGATCAACTGTGCCGCAGACAAAACTATGGTAGATTAAAACTGACCTCAAAAAACAGAATAAAATTATTCCTTCATCATTTACAGAGAGGAAAACTCATACTGAGATTCAAAGCTTCAGCAGCACTGAGAGGTTATTTTAAAAAGAATATATATTTATGTATATACATACACACACACAGCCCATGTAAGATATGGACAGGACAACAACAAAGGGACAAACTGCAGGTCATGTGCTGTTGTACTGCCCTCCTCTGACCACTGGAGGAAGTGCACAAAGTCTCACTGCCTCCTGAACTCAGGTTAAAGGTCATGGGGTTCAAAATATAAAAACGCAACAGTAAACTTATCCTATTTTGGATTTTAAATATTCGCACCCATAAATATAGTTACTTAAGTTATTAAAATTTTCCTTCTTTCTTTCTTTCTTACAAAATGTGGGTAACAAAAAGTTATTTATTTTTCTATGTTGTGCAAAAATAACAGAAGTTGTTTTTATTTTTCCAAAGAAGTTATGATTACAATAAATTGAAAAATAACTCTAGATTATTAGATTACAGAGTTTTACTCTGTATGAACTAGACAAATTCTTTATTCAAGTGTGAAAGTAAAACTAAAACAAGAAGAGCTAAAAAATAATACAATAAAATAAATAAATAAATAAATAAATACCATGTATGTCCTCAAATTACACAGGTATTTCCTCTAAATTGTAAATTAGATACATACAAATTAGTAAAACATAAAAAAATATTTAAAGCTAATCAACAACAACCTTTTTGAGAATCTCTCAAATAGCATTATAGATATTCTGAAGATCCAAACATAGATGCTAATAGCTAGCTGTCATAATATAAACTAGCTGAATGCTAATATCATACATATATACACATAGATACAAAATTGGTCTATTTCGGCACATCAAGCGGAAGCACATAATCTGCCATCTTAAGGTGGTGTGAGTTGGGAGCAAGCAAACACAACACGTGTTTATATTTGTGGGAGCAAGACTCAGCTATTTTGCTGCCTTGTGATCATACACATCATGTAATATATATGTAACAGTCTAAAGGCACTCTGATAGTATACTGACACTATTAAAAATGCTTGTACCTCCAAAAGTTAGCATTTTGCTGCACAATATGTTGGGCAGACGAGAGCTGTAATAAAAATAATAATAATTACAAGAGCTGTAATAGTTATTTCAGAAAACTGTTAACTGTTTCTGAACAAAATTGAGACTGTGTATACATCAAAGTTTCCTTTGCAGTTATGTGATATAACTTTCATGATACAATAATGAAAAGCTGCCTTAATTAATGTGTATATAATCTAAAATGTATATAAATATGATAACAAAAATGATGATTATTAATTCAGTAAAAATGTGACCTATATGTATGTATTTACCAATAGGTTTTTAGTATTGTTTATATGGGCACTGGTTCAATGGTGGATTCATACTAGTTCGGTTTTTTTAATAATTCAGGTATACTTAATCTTAACCTTCATTGAAATTACAAAATTAGCCTTATTTTCATCAGTCATATTTGCTGATATTACTATATGATGAGGAAAAAGTTCTTAACAACTCTTATATGACTGTGTATATATACATATATATTAAACATTTGAATAACAAATTTTGACTATAAATAATAATTCACATTTCAATCAATACTGCAACAATTTTTCGGCGGCCCATAAACTTTCAATGATGGCCACAGTGCGGCAAGCCAATGACGTACCGCGCGAATGTTTGTATAGCACGCATTGCATATCTATGTGTATATATGTATGGCTAATACCCAGCTTCTACAATACAAATTAGCTGTATGCTAACACCTAGCTTCCTCAATACAAACTAGCTGTATGCTAATACCTAGCTTCCTCAATACAAACTAGATGAATGCAAATACCTGGCTTTGACAATACTGGCTAATAGTTAGCTTCCACAATACATTCATTCATTCATTTTATGAACCGCTTAATACTATTTACCACCAGGCCACCACCAGGCCACCACTGCCCCTATCACAATACAAAAAAGTTGAATTCTAATAGTTAGCTGCTACAATAAACCATTTCAAAGCTAAGAACTAGCCATCAGACCTGTTTATTTTTAGATTTCTTAGGAGTTTAAGCCACGTTCTTGAAGCTGTTTAATGCTTAAAAATGAATTTATTTTAACAGGGCATTAAAAATTAAAAAAGCCAACAACAGTTTTGCTCCTAATCAATTAAATTTGAGCTAACATGACAATACTGCTGATGATACATACTAGCTGAATCCTAATAACTAACTGTCTCATTGCAGACTTTATAAATGGCAACAACTGGAGGTCAGATCTTTGTTTGAGAGATTTAAAGTGTCTATAGGTTCTAGAACAATGGACACAGGATTTCTGTGAGCAGCTTCCCAACCCTGAATAACACAAGCCTGGTTCAAATGAAATAAAAACAAGCTCCACAGGTGTGAACCTCACCTACACTGAAATGAAACAGTGGTGACACGAGCACATCACAGCCTTGTTTAAACCTCTCCCACAGCTGTCGGGATTAGGGTTTTGGTTTTTTCCCCCCCCACTGTTTGCTGATTAATGAGTAGTGTTTAGCCTGAAGGAAAGTCACACAGACCCAGTAAAGCAGAGGCACAAGACAGTAATGGGATCTCGTCTGCACACTTACTAAATGGCCACTGCTTGGTTAGCTGTAAGCTACAGTTTGGGACCCTTTGCTCCCATATTTAATTAAAACATCATTATCACCTTTCTGCATACTGAGCTGTATCACAGCTCGTACCGTCCGGATTGGTATGCTTAATTGGTCTTAAACGAGTAAATTGCTCTGCACTTTATCTTTTAAAGTGACATTGACAAAGTATTAGTCACAGTTGTGGGCTTTAAAAATAAATATGCATAAAAGTCACAAAAATTATGACTTGATGCAATTTTTATTTATATATTTATTTTATTTATAATTTATTATTATTATTATATTATGTATTTTAATTTAATTTCATACATTTACTTTATTGTACTTTATTAGTAAAATAAACACACTCATTAACTGAGAAGTCCTAACATTTATTAATTGATTTCTCTGTTAACGTGGATGCTTAATATTAGCTGGGTGCACTGTATTATGTAAATTTTATGATCTTAGGACCTCCCGACTTTATCATTGAAATTCTGCTGATTTTAATCTAATACATTTTAATGTCTAGAATAACATTGAGACCCTTAGTATTATTTTGGTATTTTATTGACTGCTAAGCAAAAAAATATAAGCCCTTTAATTTTTGACAATTAAAATATAGTGCAAAGAATTTTTTTAAAAAAGTGTGAGTGTATCTAGAGGTAAACCTGTATTTATCTGTTTGTGGGGAGAAGTTTGGGATTTTGTGGATTCTCTGTACATGGTTTTGTTTGTTTGTTTGCTTTCTTATTAGAGAAAAGAAAG
>JAOUQZ010000025.1:2420406-2432701 GCA_028564935.1 Neosilurus hyrtlii | reverse complement strand
AAGAGACACTGCCGTGCCTTCTTCACCAGGGTGTTAACATGACAGGACCATGTCAGGTCCTGCGTGATGTAAACACCAAGGTACCGGAAACTGTCCACTCTCTCGTTCTGGAGAATTTTACACGCTGATATTAGTCAACATTCTGTTTCTAAGCTAAAGAGATGGCTGAAATGCAGGGGCTACCAGTCATGGGTAAGAAGCCAAGGATTTGGAACTAAACAAGGATTAGATACGTGCTTTCAGTACACATTTTATAACCGGATAGTGTACATGTTTACTTTATATTCATAAGAAAGACACTCATGAATAATTAAATCGCAGGCAAATCACAGACTGAGGGAAAGTGTGTGCTGTGAGCTTCTTCGGCTGATTTAGCTGTAATGAGTGTAGGTTATACTGAGCACGCTAATTTTACCCCGGCAATTAACATCTAGCCATTTTATTTACCATTAAACAAGCTGTTTATTTGTAAATAAGACACAATATAAATAATTATATTGCAAGCAAATCATGTGTGCTGTTAGCTTGTTTGGCATTGGATTTAACTGTAAACAAAGAAGTCCACAGTTCAAATCACTGCACTCATAGATAAATCGCTGTACTGCACTTATAGATAAATTGCCTGAATGTAGTCATTTTTTTTTAGATTTAACCATGTTCAAACACTGAACATTTAATATTGAGCTTTACTCAACTGGACTCATGCTGAGCCACAAACAACAACAGGCTTACACAGCAGCATCACTATCTGCATGTTGGTGTTAAAGTTAAACAGAAAACTTACCCGATCTTTTCTTCTCTTACTGTCTCCAGCGAGACGATCAATGTCTTATACAATGGAATACAACAAAGGAATTTTAAATATTAATAATTTGACTCCAATGTCAAGTTTGAGTTTGGGATTTATTGCCTGTGATGTCACCAGGTTGTCTTGTATTGTTTCAGGAATATAGCTAGCACTGAAAATGGTGGCTCACTAATTGGACACCACATCTGTGACTCTGAACAAACCAAATAAATATCTAAAGTAAAAATATCAGGAATAAATGCACCAAACTGTCACTATTTGATTATAAGATAATACTGTGTAATTTGCTGATTTAAATTTTTTAATTGCTTTTTTTCCTGGCAAACTGTTTCAGTTCATAATTAACCATCTATTATTACTAATTGATGGGAAAATGTTGCCATTCAGAGAGCATAATCACATCGAGGTGGTGACTGAGTTTAATATTAAATGTGCTTTTTTTATTTCGACAACATTTTTCTACCTCAGTCCTTTTCTGCTGTTTATACAGAAGGCAAGTTAAAGCCTTTCTGCAATTTGGTTCGCCGCCTGCTGTCTCTGCTCTTGGACATGGACAAGCCTTCACCTGAGATGACAGGTGAGCAGCCTGAAGCTAGACAGAACCAACAGGGAAGCGATGACCTGCCAGAGATCCGTCACACTCGGACACACGTCTGTGGCAGCCGCTCCGTCTCGTCATACCCCCCCTCTGATTTAGTGTGACATGTGAAGTCTACGTCATAAAATGATGTTCAAACACAATCTAATAATGGATGGCTGTGAGCAAGACAACACAGAGTCACTATTGTCATAAATTGTGGTCAAAAGGGCTTAAAGGTTCTTGTAAATAATTATGAGAAACAGTAATTCTGGCATTTTCTTGTCTTGTTTTCATAATTAGAAAATGGGGGTAAAAGATCCAGGGGCAATTTTTGAAGTCTCTTGAAAGATAATTTAAATTTATTTTGTACTTTCAGTATCTTTCAGGACCATCCATAGGAAACAGTGACCTGTGAGTAGGGCTAAAATCAATGCAGACCACTGATTGGTTAAACAAAAATATTTTTATAATTCATTTAAAATATTTTCTCATTTCTGATTGGTGAAAAGCCACCAGCTAATTCTTGGCTTTCTACAAGCTGACTAATACATCGTTGACACTAGATAAGTTGAATGATTATTGCATGATATTACATGTTCCTCCTTATAGATAGCATACTGTAAAAGATAGATAGGCTACGCCCCGCAGCAGATGGCTCCCCCTATCTGGCATCTTGGTAAGTTAGTTAGTATAATTTACAGTGAAGCACTGTGATCCTGTCAAAACTTCTGTTTATTTTCTCCCTATTTACATTGTGGTGTGCCATATCTGAGAGTGATTACCAATAACCAATATGGCAGCGCAAAGGTCCACCACCTAAAAGCCGCTAGTAGGGTGTACCCTAGGGTGTATCTTATTGGCTATCTCTGTTGCTCTTCTTTTCCTCCTCCAAGAGAAAGCAAGTGAGAAAAGGGCTGCTGGCTCTCAGGATTAGAATCGTGCTACTCGTAACAAGGCAATTAAGTCGTAGTTGATAGAAAATAGTTTAATTCTTGAAAATTAAAATTACATAATTTCCATCAAATACTCTAATTCCATATTTTTGTTTTATTTTTTTGTGGAATTTGTCCAGAATTAATCAGAATGAATTATCAGATCTGATAATTCATTCATTCATTCATTCATTCATTCATTCATTTTCTAAACCGCTTAATCATAATTAGGGTCATGGGGAGGCTGGCACCTATCTCAGCCAACTTTGGGCAAAGGTCAACTGCTCACCAGGCCACTGCAGGGCCAACACACATACAACCATTCACACGTACACCTAGGGGTGAAATGGAACAGCCAATCAGCCTACTGTGCATGTTTTTGGACTGTGGGAGGAATCTGGGGTGCCCGGAGGAAACCACCGCAAGCACATGGAGAACATGCAAATTCCACATAAAAACTCCCCGAGCCCTGTAATCAAACCTTCTTGCTGTGAGGCAAACATCCTAACCACTGCGCCATCGTGCCTCCTGGTCTGATAATGGTGATGAATTTTCTGAACAGTTTAAAATAATGGGCTCATATCAAGGTAAACAACAATAAAACAATAATAAAACAGATATAATTATTGATATAGCTTAGTAAGATAAATGATAACTGGAATTATGTTGCTTCACTGACTTTTCACTGATGCCAGCCACAGCCGACCACATTTTTTAAAGTAGTCAACATCATAGCAACTTTCAGGAGCTGTGCAACACACTCAGAGAAAAGCACTACCACCCCTTCATATGCATGAGCTCACAGACACCGTCACTGGCTAGTGCCACTTGTAAGTAACAGAAGAGAGCATACACACAACTGCACTTTACAAGGAGGGCCAGATCTTTATTCTATAACTGGAATGGAGCAACACAGTTTCCTCTGGGATCAATAAAGTATTCTGATTCTGATATGCCATCCCTCTCTGAAAAATCAGCTCCCCTGGAGAACAAACTCACAAATTCCACATAATTGGGTAAACCCTAATTGCGCTTAACTTCCCACAAGTTTACTGTAACAGTAAATGAATTTACAATGTAAATGTTGATAATTTATAATCCTAAAATTATAATACAGATTTTAATGTAAAATAAACATGATAAACAGATTAGCAAACCAAGAAGAAGATACACCTGTGCTCGGATATCTTTCCATGCAATAGTGCTATCACACTAAAGGTTATAGTTTCCCTTTTTGTGTTTTCAGAACCCTACAAATACCAGAAGTACATAACCATACGAGACCTTAATCTCTTTATCCATTCTGAGATGTATGAATGTATTTCATTTTATATTTTCAGTTTCTCCAGGACCAGACGGATTCGTTTCTCTGATGCTAAAGGTTAAGATGCCCCAGACATGTAATCTGCCTTATTTTGAACATCAGGACTGAGACCAGTTAGCACCATATGGGTAACAATTACAATAAAAAAAAAATCAGGTTCAGATCTCCTATCTTAATTTATTGCAAAATTATGCAGCATTTTAATCAAAGACGGAACGCTTCTTATGACATTTCAGGACCTCATTTTCTTTGGCTCCTGTCCGCTGAGCGACCGATCTGATTTTATATTTGACTGTGGGGAATTGTAGGTATTGCTCATATGCCACTGACTGATTGAAGAGCCAGAATTATTGGTGGGACTTTATTTATTTATTTATTTTTAGGGATGCAAATGAGTAACCTTTCGGAGGACCAGCACGTGGCAGCGGCAGCAGATGGGCACTAATGCTAATGGGGAGGAGATTGGCTGGAATAAATCTGAAAACGTTCTGGCCCCTGGTTCATAGCCCCCCAGCCAGACTCCATCTGAGTGTGTGTGTGTTGTGGAGATGATATTTGGTGCCGAGACCCGGATGTAGAAGGGAAGAGGAAAGGGAGGGAAGGGGAGCTTTGTATTATAAGCACGGTTATGCTCATGCTGGAAATGTTCTAGAACTATTTTTCAAGATGTTATAATGTTCATGTGACCTTTAGGCCAAACGTGCTTGGTGATTGACTGCAACCTCATCATCGTTTGGTTTGAGGTCTTCACAGACACTAAATAATATGTTGGAAGGTGTATACAATGAAACACAGCTGTCAGTGAAGCTTAATTGAAACGCTCTCGAGAGGAGAGTCCAACACAAATAAATACCAAACAGAGAGACACAAACGCGGCTACACGACCTACATACAGGATCCCATTCCCTTCCTGGCTCTAAATTACCATGACAGCCTATACAGCAAAGTGAGTGATTAGTACCATCATTTAAATAGCAATTTGCCAGTTAATTAAAGTGACCTTGGTTGTTCCTCATGCATCTAAAAAGCAGACAAGACAGGCCGTCGTCGACGTGCTGCCTGTGCGAGACGGCTGCAGGATTAAGTCACCCCCAGTGACAAAAGTAAACCAGACAGCTGTCTAAATGTACCTGCAGCTCGACACACACAGAGCGATTTACAGTCAACTAGGAAAGGAATTTTTTCCTCTTTTCCCTCAGTGTTATTACTGTGCAATTTACGATCAGTTTTAATGCTTTTTTAGAAGCGAGAGTCATTAAACTTGGAGAAGTAAAAACCCAGGTTGCATGAAATTACCAGAATTGTGCATTAATGTTTAATGAAAAGCCTGCAACAACATCTTTAAAAGCCAACCGAGTGTATTTTATAATTATCTGAGTAGATTCCAGGATTGGAAACTAATCATCGGCATTTCTTGAATGGCTTCAAGTGCTCAAGTTGACTACACCATGCATTATTCACGTATATCACGTACAAATGTTTCTGCTGTTCCATTCATCTAATGTACTCCAAATTCTCCAAATATTCCTGCACAGGAAGGAAATCAGATCTGACAAATAAAGTCAAAATAACCTTCGGAAAATAGAACAAACTCTAAAGCTGTTAAGAAAAATATGACGCTGGAATATCACATGCTGTATTTCAGGGAAATATATGACAAATAAAAACAGTTTTAAATATTACAGTGGATATAAATTTGTAAGCTAGAGGGGCATTCATAAAGTGCAAGTTACCTCTGTTAGGCACAAATGGATTATGGTGACAAGTGCACTGATTAACCTGAAAAATCTGCCAAAGACTGCAAGTTTTTATAACTTGGCATAGTTCTAATGAAATGTTTCCCCCTAGAGGGTGTCTGATGAACATTCATTCACACATTATTTTCATTTATTGTTCTTAATGGGTTTTTTCAGCATGATGCCAAGCATGGATTAACTAATTTTTTTTTACATTGCACACAAACAAAAAACAGCAAACAAACCAACACAGCTGAAATAAAAACAAACAAACAAACAAAAGAAAAACATTACCTCCTGGCTGAGATAATATGTTTCTTTGTAAAATATATAAATGTTACACAGCGAGCTGTGAGTTAAAACACTCAAATTAGTTTGTTTTCCTGATCATTTGCCTTGAGAATGAAGTGTAAAAGCTGTTTATCCCAGAAAAATATGCTTGAGAGTAGGAGTGGAAGAGACCAAGTCACATGATTCAACTTGATGTACTACTTCCTGGTTGTGATTCGTGAAGACAGCAGAACATCATGTTGATATAAAACTCGAATTTCGATAGAGCAGAGACCAGTTCTGCTTCACTGCAATGGAATAACCATGGGATATGAAGATTGATTGTGTGTTAGTGCGGAATATAGATGGCATTAAAACCATGGCTTCTGGAAAGACTCTGGAAAGGACTTGATATTGTAATTTCAAGGTCAAAGGTGAGCAAGATCACTTTTTTAAAATAGAGAGCTTATAATTTGGAAACAAATGCCGATAAACATGCCGTTACTATGGAACACTAATCGGAGACAATAGGTGGACTTTCACATGAGACAGTTTCCACTGACTGACAAGTGACATTGGAAGGTCCTTTAAATGAGAGGGTTTCTTTTCATTTTTAAAATGTATTTATTTATTTATTTGCTGATTTGGTGACATCTACATTTTATATAACATATCAGAAGACAGGCACATGAGTAAATAAAACTAATACACCTATTTGCTACATTATCCATACTTTGTTGAGAATGTACCCTAAACTCTATGATTCCCCCTCTAGTCTTTTTCTGTATCAATGATTTTATCTCATTTCATTTTCCAAACCTCTTTATGCTTTTCTAGAGTTGCAGGGAGGCTAGAGCAAACCAAGCTGATGGTTGGTGAAAGTGGGGTTCACGTTGAACAGCTCACCAGAGCATCGCGGGGTAACACAGACACAAAACCCTCCATACTCACACCTAGAGGCAATCAAAAATACTCGGTTAGCTTAATGTGCATGTCTTTGTGCATAACTGTGGGAGGAAACCAGAGCACCAGAAGGAAACCCACACAAAAACACCCTCACTGTGTGAGGTCCCACCATAGGACTTAGGTCATGTTTGTTCTGTTTGATCCGCTCTCTCCTCTCCCGTGTGTGTCTTTGATTACAGGCTCCACCCTGATTAGCTCACCTGTTCCTCATCCCCACCGGAGGATAAAAGGGGGCCGCTTACCTTGTCCCGATCGCCAGATCATCTTGGGCCATCATTGAGTGGGCGATTGCGTCTCCACGAAGAGAGCTTGTGCCGTCATAGAGAGATGATGTACCTCAGTGTACACACCACGATCCAGCTGTATTTCACTAGTGTTCATGTGCCATGTTATCCGTGTTCCTAATAAAGGATCCTTGTTTGCACTTTAACCTGATCTTATCGTCTCTGTCCTGCATTTGGGTCTATCTGTTCTTGGTACCGGTGTAATACACTGGGCACAGGGCTCAAACCTAGGGCCTTCTAACTGTGAGGCAGAAGTGTATCAAAGGCGAAAGTACATCACCACAGCGTAACAATTTTATTTGTAGATATTAAAGTTGCTGTTATGGTGGAAGTAAATAGTTAGCATAAAATATCCTGTTTAAATGTGTACAGCTTCATTTTCTACTTGATTAACTGTAGGAGGTAGTGCAGCAGGAATCACAATACCAGGGTTCAATCCTGATCACAGGTTACGGTCTGTGTTGGGTTTCAAACATTTTCCTTATGTCCACATGGGTTTTCTTTGGGTTTTCTGGTTTCTTCCATCCTTGGCTGTTTTGCCTCTAGGTGTGAGTAGTGCTCTGCGATTTACTGTATTCTCATTTCACCCGGATCAAGCAGCTGAATACAACGAGTTTGGAACAACCTAGGTGTAATGATTCTATTTGTTTTGACAGTCACACCTTATAAAACATCTACAGTCAGTGCATGAGTTCCTCTGAGTGCATGAGTGCACTGTGTTATAAAATATTAATATAAAGTTAATGCATGGGTTATGAAGCCTCATTGTAGGAAATTAAAGGGCTACAAATCTTTGCTAATGCTGCTTTTTGAGGAGTTCAAGCTAGTTAGCATGATAAGATACCCCAAAATCCTTGTTTCATTTCCTCAACCCCCTCTACACCACAAGTCCAGTCTGAGGCTCTTTACTGCGTATCAGAAGCAGTCGTCGTCATGACAGCAGGTAAATTGCGTATCAGGCGGGTACGCCGCTACAATCGGAATGTATTTAAAATGCGTTTTTGTTACAAAGCCCTTTTGCTAAGTGAGTGATTCCTCACTAAGTGTTTATGATTAAATTGTCAATAAAGCCGCAGGCCCTTTCATTCGAGCTGTGCCGAGCTGTCCATCTTGCTCTGGCACACCGAGCGCCGTTTATTCTCGATGAGGAGCATGTCATGTAATAATGATCATCTCTGGAGAGCATTTAGAATGAAGGAAAATGCTGATTGGGACAATAGACTTGCTGAATCTCATTTGGGCGCCGCTGTGACAGGTGACTGCTTCTGAAAAAATACGCCACTCCTCCTGGGAATCAAGCTATTTTTTTTTCTTTTTTCTTTTAATCAGAATGACAGCTGTTGTTAAAGTTCTAGCTTTATTCTAGAATGCAATGAGGAATACCCAGAGGCCCTATTAGTGGCCATCAGTACCGTACGTTTGGAAATTTTAATCTGTGCTGCTGACAGTGATGCTAAAATAGGTTCAATGCCTTGGTGTCCTACTTGCCTTGGAATTTAAGATTAAAACAACAACAACAAAAATAACAACGTTACAAAAGGTAGGCATAAGGAAACATGCGGTGCAGAATGCTTATCTGTTCGATGAAAACAATGAACAGCTTACAGTCCTAAAAGGAAGTCTTTTACCCCCAAGTTAGCAGACTTAAATGCTGATGAGAGTCGTTTTGTGGAGCTAAGCGTGTTAGAGCAAAGCTGCAAATCCAGACCAAACAGCAGCTGTATATGCAGATGCTGCTGGAGGAAAACAGCCTCGTCTGCACGGCTTGCACTGCGTGTTTGTTTGCTGGTAATTTAGCCCTTCAGTGGTGAAAAAAATACAGCTTTGTTTTCATACTAACAAGGCAATTAGCAATAATTACAAATACTTTCTTCCCTCTTCCCCCCACCTTCCCCACTTCCCTGTCAGATGGACTCATCACTGCGACACCAAATGTCTGATTCTGAAGAGTGGAAAAGTGGTAAATATTGTAACCATGTAAGCAAGGCGTACACCAATGTTCCCAGTCAGAGTTTTATCAGAATTGGTGTGTATTTTCATGGGAATAACAGGGCTTATATAAATGTAGTCTTGGGACTCCCCTGTGGCCCTCGGCATGCACTTCTGCACCGGGCCCCTGATTTAGGTGCAAGTCTAATAATCACATAAAAGCTATACAAAATAATCTCTTTGAAAAAAGTAGGCTGCATTGCCATCAGCAGGTTTCTGCCATGCCTGGCAAGCTGTCCAGGGTGTACTCCGCCCTCGCCCAGAGTCAGCTGAGATGGGTGCCAGCCTTCCCGCGACCCTAATTAGGATTAAGCACTTCAGAAAATGAATGAATGAATAAAATAAGCTCTACGCTTCAAATTTTCCATCCAAGCATCTTAAGACATTTTTCATAAAAATTTACACCTGTACTCTTTTCTTTCTTTCTTACTGATTTTCATCAGAAATACAAATATCATACTAAGGTCATCCTTTTCTTCAATCACTGAATACAAGGTACTCACTGCTAAAAAATCCCTCATGTTATTACTACAACTTTTTTAGCCTCTAATCTTGCCTCTGCCAGGTGGTTACAATTCAATCAAAGCTGGATTCAAATTCTTATCCTTATTTGTTTTTAATTTCTTTGTCACCAGTCTCTTAGTCCATGCTTGTGGATATATCTAGGGGTACAAAATTTAGGAAAAGAAACAAACAAATAAATAAATTAATTTGCTGAACTGCTTCATTTTTAGCCTCAAATGTGGTTCCCAAGTGGTCACAATTCAGTCAAAGTAGATTCCTTCAACATGATAATGACTTTGAATATCTCATCATGTTCACCTTTAAATTATAAAGAAGATTAAAATATTCAGAGCGAAGGATGAAGATCCAAATGACCAATCTTATGGAAAGCGATTCTTGCACTATTTGAACGTCCTTTAAATTCCGTGTTAAATCTGAAAGTCCTTGAGTCCTGACACAGCATGTGAGCATCATGTCCTTATTCTCTATGTGAAATCATCTGGACTTGGACCCAAGATGTCCAGAGGCGTCCTGAAGCCCCCTAACGCTCTGAAGGCCCCCAGTGCTTCGAGTACCTGCTTGAGATCATCTGAGCAACAATCCCAGCCATATGTGAAGCAGCGGGAAAACAGATGCTGTTTTTCCATTTGTGAAATCAAGTTGTTGGACTACAGTCAGCTTTATGGGCAGCGTCAGGAAAGAGGTGGATATTAAAGTGACAGTGTTGTTTATGTGCATCGCTGTGATTAGTGTCGGAGCAGTGGGGCCTTTTCCCGTGACTCTGAACAGAACAATGAAACATGACTGCGCCCTAGCATGGCTAGCCATCTGGTCTCGAGCTGCTTTCTGCACGTTCCACTGCACATCACGAGTGGAGTTTATGATGGATAATAGTGTCTCATGTTGCCTCTGGCAGATTTGCGTAGAATACACAACGTTGACATTTTGAACCAAGATGGTTAATAACATGGCTGATTTGCGTCATTCACATGAACAGCTCTTAAACTGTTTAACAAGTGCAAGGCAGGTTAGGAACCACTGACACACTAATAAATGCTGTTCAATCCTGGATTCTGATTGGTCAGAAACTGTTGATTAATTTTCTATAGTGCAGGACCAGATCAAAGTATATATAATAATGCACTCACTCGAATATGATATTTCTATCTGCACTATTTCTGAAGATAAACATTGCTTTGTGGTTGTTTTATGCACTTTCTTACAAGAGTTATTGATTTCTACACTTTTAACAGCTTTAATAAAATAAAAAATAAATGCCTAACAACAAATCAAATTACTTTCAGCAGACATAGTGATTGTTTTGAACTGGATACGACTCACAGTATAAACACATGACTTGTGTTTGTGACCAAAAACTGATAATCGTGGTCTCTCCCACTAGCAGTCACTGATTACCATGGTCCCGCCCATCACTAATCACTGATAACCATGGTTCCGCCCATCACTAATCACTGATAACCATGATAACCCGAACAATCACTAATAATCATCGTCCTACCCGTCAATAACCGATAACCATGATCACCCAACCAATCACTGATAATCATGATCCTGCCTATGACCAATAGATAACCTTGTAGTAATAACTTTGTGTAACAGATCGTTCTGATTGGTCTAGTGGTATTTCAAGATTGCTTATCTTCAGTATGGCCTCACTAGGACAGTTCAATGGCTTTCTGCCATGTAAAATTTCACTTCCTAGTTTGAATTGGCTACTATGATAGTGTTGGTCACATCATCAGAGGACCTGGCAAAGAATATTTCATGAATTACATTTTTAAAATTCAAATAAAATATGAAAACTAATGAAATAAAGATGAAATGGAAATCAGAATTCCACTTTTGTACAATTAATATGAGCTGGCTAACCAACAGTCTGGCATGCTGAAAGGTGACTATGTCTTCTATAGGAAGTATGGCACATTGTTGTTATTAAAACTAGTCATTTTGGCAAGTTTCTGCATGGGAAAATAATACTTCCAGGTTGAAGAATACAGTAACTCCAGTTCATCGATCCACAGCATCTCTGGTTATTTTTCACTGAGTGTCTTATTTCTTATTTACTGAATACAGACAAAAAATTAACATGGTAAAGGAAAAAAAAGAAAACAAAGATGTGTGTTGATCACGTGGAATAAAGTGAATCACAGCAAATCGACTCACCCCAGTTCCTCTCCTTCTAGCGACAAATTTCATTAACAAATCTGCGTACACTACATACCTTCAGTCCTTATGATGGAAATAAATTTCATCCCCATGTGCCTGTGGTCACATTACAACTAATTACTGACGCCTTTGTCCCCGGTTTACCCCCTCCAGAAAGATCTTGGACTGTTCAAGATGCAATGCTTTATTAGTAATCGGCATAAATTACAGACATCAATCTGAAGAGGCTCGAATTAAAAACCTCATTTGACAATGCGATGTGAGAGTGTGTATGAATCAAAATGATTTAACTCAATCACAGTGGCCCCCAAAGCAAACATTAACATCTAGATTATCTGCTTCACTCCTCCTCTCTGTAATATTCATCTCATATGATTTTGGACGCTGCTAAAGAACGTGTACAAGGGCACGGATGAAGTGAATTCAAACATAAAGCACTCTCTTCTCAGACTCTGATAAACCATATTTATCACTTAACTGCATTTGCTAAGTGATATTTATTACAGATTTAGATTAGTAGGAGGTTCTTGTGTTCATATAGGTTCCCTCAGGGTTCTCTGGTTTCATCTCACTGTTGGAAAATATGCCAGTTAGCAGACTAGTGAATTTATATATTGTTATTTATATAATTATAGTGTGTGTGTGTGTGTGTGTGTGTGTGTGTGTGTGTGTGTGTGTGTGTGTGAGTGTGTGTGAGAGAGAGAGAGAGAGAGAG
>JAOUQZ010000025.1:2408871-2420306 GCA_028564935.1 Neosilurus hyrtlii | reverse complement strand
ATGTAGAGTGAGGGAGCGACAGCATCCCAACATCACAGTTTACCAGAACTCTCTATGCCTGAGAACCCCCAGATCTGATCTTTTATCTAATAAAAGCCTATTAATAAATTGCTTGACTAAACTAGTAAGTTTTCAGCCTTGTCTTTAAAACAGAGCCTGTATCTGAGTCCCGAACATTAACTGGAAGTTTATTTCATAATTGTAAGACCTCAGTATTCGAGTATGCAGTAGTCCTCAATATTCGAGGTATCACTAAGCAGCCTGCA
Source organism: Neosilurus hyrtlii (assembly GCA_028564935.1). NCBI lineage: Eukaryota > Metazoa > Chordata > Actinopteri > Siluriformes > Plotosidae > Neosilurus > Neosilurus hyrtlii. Next base: position 2,420,040 of record JAOUQZ010000025.1, on the reverse strand, counting down.
CCTTTTAATCTAAGTGGGCGAGCCGGATAATAAACAACAAGAAGTTCACTAAGATATTGTGGTACAAGACCATTAATTGCTTTATAGGTTAAAAATCTATCATGGAGCAATTGTTAGCGAAAAATGCTTCGACAGTGAAAACATGATGTGCTCCCAACTATGCCATGTTGGTGACTTAGGACAGGGTTACCAACAGACCATAATACCACCTCTACTGTTTCACTGAGTTTCATGTGTGCAAATAATGATGGAAAAGAAACTGTATTAAATGAAGTTTCATGTAAGCAAATAATTCATTCATTTTCTGAACAGCAGCTATCTCCTGCTGAATAGCAATATTATGGGTTTTAAGAGTCAGAGGTCGATGAGGTCCAAAGTCAGAGGTGCTAGGGTCCCCGGGAAGCTGGCACCTATCTTCACTGACTTTAACCTTTTTTGTTTATTTATCTTTGAAATGTAGGAGATTTTATTGGGTAACTCTGGATGTTATATTATTTACACATGTGAGTTTCACAAACAAATCATTTATGCTCAGGTCATTTTTACTTAATTTATGACTCATTAACAGACATTGCGTTGATTACATGGTTGATGATTTTCTCCTGAAAATCCCCATCACTCTTTTTCACATTTCACAGGTGAGATTTCTGTGGAAGAGACTTTAATGTCCTTGGCAATCAAACTGCAAACAAACCCTCGGTAATATGAATGAAATGTTAAGTTTCAGTTTATCACTCTTCTGAATCAAAGTTGTGGGTTATTTTAAGTACCCGAGTCCTGTAGCTACTTAAGCTAATTATTGGCTCAAGCATACATGGCTAACATTTGTATATAATTAAAATGTTTAAAAGTGAGCAAGATGATCAGGGACACATAAAAGATATGTGAAAGTACAATGGACTTAATATAATCAATCAAACAAGTGCAGCAATTAAGGAAATGAGTGCTAGAAAAGAGGAGCATATAAGGACAGCGGTGATGACTGTATTAAGTGGCTGACTTTTACTACCAGGAGAGATATAAGAGGACTTTTAATACCAGCAGTCAGCAAAATCATGCGTTGGGTACAAAAGGTTTCTTAGCAACCTAGTAAAGAATTTACAACCAAAAAAAAAAAATCCCAAAGTGAAGAGAAGGCCCAGCAATATCACATGCAATAATCTAGAAGTGAGATCTCTGGTGTATATTTAAAGCTTGCCATTGATTGAAATCAGGTGTGATGAGTTTCGATGAGCGTTTGATAGGGCACATGATAGTTCAGGTGACTGGTTTTGTTATGGTGAGAATCTTGGGAAATGGAGTTTAATCTGAGCACACAATGCGCCTCATTTATCATTTATCACTTTTACTAAAGTGTGTGTTGAATAATTTTTTCTATTGTAAGCCAAATTGACACACACTTTTGTGCAGATTTATTAAAGTTTCACAAACACTCATTTTCTTTTCACTCACGTTTGTATGTTGATCATACTTAAACCACAAACCATATTCAAGGTACACAACATTATTGATGCCTGCAAAACTCCATATAAGGTCACGTGCACAGACAGCCACTATTAAATGAAATGCCACTAAAATATTGAATATAATTATGATAATAAGAAAAGTACACAAGAGTAAGGGTTTCACCCAAAGTCATCTATGATTTGCTTCAGCTCAGTGTAAACTTGATGTATGTGGTACAGTAAGGAACGAATGGACAAAATACATGCAAGCTCAATCTTCCATTTGCTGAGATATTTCTTTACAGCTCTGAGAAGACATAACAGCCCATCCTATGTTTACATTTCTGTTATCATAATTAAATATTTTGTCCGTCTTAATTTCTGGGATTTTGCGATTTTGCGATTTGGCTCACTGTCCTAATTTTTCATATTTTTTAAATAACACCTCACTAAGAGTTTATTCCTCAGTATATTCCTGTTAGTAAAAATAAGTAATATCAACTGGACCGTGGTAGACTACAGATATAAAAGTGATATGAATTGATATGGTTTGAAGTCAGCGAAGTTGAGGTTTACATTCGTTATTGTTCTACTGCATAAATTTACACATATTTGGGAGTACAAAAAGATTCCAAAAAGGTTCCAAATTTGTTCTGTAAACACTTCTACAAATAATTTATGGATAAAATTGTTCGCTTCTAGTCAGATAAATGAGGTTCTTTGATGTGCCACAGGCAAGTCCATAAGTATTTTTGTAATTTACTCCCTGTCTTTTCATTTTCATGACAAATTAAGGGGACAAAATGTTTGGAATTGATTCCAAGTGTTAAATTTGCATTTGGCAGCTGTTTAGGGAAATCTTAATCTGTGTTCACAGGCCTATCATAGAGATAGGAGAAATTTTAGGCATAGCCAAATGAACAATATGATACATTCTTAAAAAGAAAGAATACACTGTTTAGCTTAGGAAAACCTAAAAAAAAAAAAATGGGGATTTGTTATGAACCGAGTTAACCTACCAAGGGGTAGCTCTGGGTTACTGAGTAAAGTCATAATACTTCAGAAGTCAGTTAACAAACCCTGATTGCATACACTGGTGTTAATCGGTGCTATGAAGATGATTAATACGTCTATAATTTAAATCGATGGCAACTCTGTGCACATTCACATAAAAGGGGCATGTCTGAAGGCAAACACCACTTCAAAATCATGCTATTATGTGCAATAGGATATTATGAGACTAAATCAACTCTTACAGCAAGTACAACATCATAACGCAAAGAAAGACAGGAGGCGTGTTATCAACTCACTGCCAATTCATAATAAAAAAGAAAATTCTTGTTGTATCTTTATTTTATCGGACAGATTCTATTTTAAATAAGATAGAAATATAAGAACATGTAAAATATTCTTATATGTGAAAACAGTTAGATACATTTAATAAGAGCTGATACTTTTCTGAAATTGACCTATTAGTCATTGAATTAAATGAAAATGGGTGCAGAACAAGAATTTGTAATAAATTTATAAATTATGTGTCTGAAATACTAGTGTATATATAGTGCTAGATGGCGTGATGGTAAATTTTAAGCTAAGTATCATTTGTATTTCAGCCTATTCAATTAATTTGTTGTGATGATTAAAGTATTATGAACATTTTATCCTGGCATGGTTTCTGTATCTAAAATGGAAGTAGGTGGGTTTTTATTATTTTTGTACTATTTATTCTGGTTCTTGTTGAGCTGCATGTACAGTATAATGATTTTAATTTGTAGATGTCTATATGTCATAGTATGTATTATTTTTAATTTGTGAAATGTATCATAATCAAATAAAATAGATTATTACTGCACAGAGTGGAATTAAAGATCTGGCCACAAACATAGCACAGATTAATCCAGTAAAATTTGAATTTATCTGGACAAGACAGTAATCCTGCTTAGTTGCACAGGCCATTTGAAGACCACAGAAAACAACTAAACTCTATAAACTCAACTCTATATTGCAGAAATTTTTCTTTAATGGAAAAATATGCAGTCAAGTCAAGTCACACTTTTGTGGAGGTAGGTTTATAATTGTCAAAGTCCACAATTAATGAAGGCAGGAAGACCCACAACTATGTTTTGTCACAGATATTTCATAACATTTAATGTAACTCTAATTGGATAAAAAGTACAACATGCTTGCTTTCTAATGTTTTATAAAATAAATAAAAAATTTAAATCATCAGTCATCACATTCCACTACTCCAGTGTTTGTTTGTATTTTTTTGTTTTTTTGTTTGTTTTTTGTTTTTTTTTTGGTTTGTTTGTTGTTGTTGTTTTTTTGGACATTTAACTGAGCATAAGTATTAATTTTAAATAATACTTACATATGTTTCCACCTCAGGTATATTACAGGACAACAGGTTCTGTTTTAAAAAAATAGTCATAAGAAATCATCAGAAATCATCGGATTGGCTTTTGCCTACACTTAACAGATGGTGTTTCCATTTTGAACCTTTGCAGTGAAGCACAAGAGGGGAAAATGTTTGGAGAGTCAGGCTGTTTTTCTCACGTCACTGACATAAGCCCTGCCTCAGATGAAAGAGACGTGTGAAAAAAAATGCTCACTTGCAAAAAATAAAATTTTGTAAAAAATTATAAAAATAAATATGTAATTAAATAAATAAATAACCAAATGGCCGCAAACAAACAAATAAACAAACTATCTTCAGAATGCATTTCAAACAGACATGGAGCCAAGGGAGGAGTATAAATCTCTTCCACAAAATTATTTACCAGTCTCTAGGAACAAGAAGGTAGAAGTGGTGTGGTAACTGTGGAACTGCCCTGTGCTAAATGCTAAATTAGATCTTTAGAACAGTGCTGAAAAGTAAACATCAGACATGGAAATGTGTGTTTTGGGAATAATATTACATGTCATCCATATTCAAGGTCAGTGAAGTGTTACAACATTGCCTTAACCACCAGCTAGCTAGAGGAATGAAATCACTGACAAAGTCTGCACATATTGGATGTCTTGAATAACTTGGTTGCGTATTCAGTTACATATTTACATCCCTGGTATTGCAATTTGTCTACTTGGGAGTTCCACCCACCACCGGTCACCCTTTGCCCCATATTAGCGACATGATGTTCCTCATTTTCCCTCAGCATTGTAACTGGCCATGAGCAGCAAGGACAACTAGAGAAAGATCACAGTTCAAAAGCAGTCAGATGGAAAATATGGAAAGCAGGAGCGCTGGCCATCATCAGGCCAATCACACCCCTTAACACCCCTCCCCTTTTCTAAAATGCAGCAAGCTGCCACAGTTTGACTGACAAACTGACTTTTTGCCGGAGCTCGTGCCCATTCCAGTCAGAGTTTATTGAAGGTGATTTTGATCTCCTCCACGAGGCCACAGCAGTAGCCATGCCATCTGTCACCTTGATTGCATGGTGGACTCTCGGGGGGGTGGAGGGGGGGCAGTGCTATGGCTCCTGATCGTTTACAGATTGCGCTGCTTTCGCCTCCATAAGGACCACATGCACGGAGCCAGATGGTGAGCATGCACGCTTATTATGAGTCTTTATCTCTGTGCAGGAAGGAGCGCAACCATTAGGTCTCCCTGAGGAACTTCTCTCCTCACGCGACCATGCTGTTCTTCCACAAATACAGTCTTCTTCAGCTGTCACTAACCTTGAAAAAAAAAACACACCCACAAAACACAAAACAGTTCTCCACCTTGAGCTCTTCTCCTGCAGGTAAACACAAACACACTGCCGCTGGCTAATAACCAGCGCTTGTTAATTAATATTTGTTGTCACTTGGGACATTAAAGGTGGGCGCATATTTAATGAATATTTGTTTGTTTTTTAAGAAGACTGAATCGGCTTACACTGCAATTACACTTTCTTAGTTTTTATGGAATTCACTGATACATAATAAGCAAATATTAGCATGGACATTTTTATCGTCAGCATACTAATGTTAGCCGGGTTGCTTGCTAACAATGGCTATGAAATGTTGTGTTTTTAAAACGCTGACCTGACCGTATACAAGAGCTCGTTTTATCACTAGCATGCTGATGTATAAATCTCTGTTTGTAATTCTCTGACATGATCACATACAAGAGTTTGTCTCATTGCTAGCATGGTAATATTAACCAGTCAGCTTGCTAACATTGGCTCAGATGTGTTTATATGAATCGCTAAACACATGCTTGTCTTGTTACATTACCCCATTAGCTTGCTAACACTGGTTGTGATTTTCTGCAAGAGCTTGTCTTATTGCTACCATTCTAACATGAGCCAGTTTTCTTGCTAACATTGGCGATAAGATGTGCTGTATTTTTGAATTACTAACGTGATCACATTCAAGTTATTGCTAGTGTGCTAATAGTCGCTTATTGTTTCACTAATATCGGCTACGAATTTCTGTTTGTCAGTCGTTAACATGATAGCATACAAGAGCTTGTCTTATTTCTAGCATGCTGGTCTTTGCTAGTTAGCTCACCATCATTTGTTATTGCTGATGACACCCAGCTACCCGACCAACATTAACGAGCTAAAATGAAAGGAAGAGTAAGTTTCGGTGGTTCGTAGTCACTAGTACTGTACTGAGAATGCTGTCCAACTATAACTTGCTTTTTGTAGTTAACAGCTTTCTTACATTTTGATGCCTCAGTATCTGAACTGCGAGGAAGAAACATTGGTTTTGCTACTTCCAGGTGTGTAAAAATGATGTGTGTGACATTTCCATCATACTAGTCCTTAATGTTAATCTGTCAGTGTGACACAAAGCGGCTCGTCCTGTAGTATTTTTAGCTCTGCTACTGTTTAAATGTTTTAAGTCATAAATTACTGAAGACTACTGAGACGTTATGTACTTGTGAATCTGTAAACACTATGATGCTTTAATTACTCAGTTTCTCTCCTAAGGAAGGATGTTTGTGGCTAAACAGTGTGGTGCTTCATGCATGTCATTGTCCTTCACTGATCCTCATGTTCTGGCCCGAGGTGGAGACGTACTGCAGTTTTAGGACAACAGCCGGTGATCTGCGAGCATGAAACCTCTCGTCAAGCTTCAGCACAGTGCACACAGTGACACAAGCAAGCCTGTGGTCAAAAACATGCTTCTGACACACATACACACACATCACCACAAAAACACAGTCATCCAGAATAGTCCATGTTAATCTGTGAAGATTATGTAGATTACTCTGTGAGACTGTGTATGACCCAGAGGACTCAGAGCGCTGCTATCTGCACTGTATCAAAAGTCTAAACAGAGGAATAACATTAAAGGTTTTGTACGTAACTTTAGAGAACCATCCAGTCTGTTTTGATATGCATATGGTTTTAAATATTTCAGATTAACCTGGAGTTCTGATTGTTGTGTACAGTATGTTTAGTAACATATTCATTCGTTTAAATATAAACTCTCCAACGTAGCAACATGACCTCAAGTTATATATAGTTATCTTGTGAACTTGTTGTTCAGTGAAGGTTATTCTGAAATAAACAGAGGAAGGACTTGGAAAAAATACTGTAGCAGAGGCAAATAATGCACAGGATAAAATTGCTGTAATTTCGGGACATTTATTTCAAAAGACAACAGATTTATGTTCATGATCATGTTACTGTACAACAATTTAATCTAGCAGTTGTGCCATTTGGTTTTCTCTGATCCCACATGATTTAACTACAAAAACACAACATGCATATAAGCAGATAGGAATAAATATAAATGTGATTATTGCAAGTTTACTGAAACTGTTGTGAGTCAAAAGCCTGTAACTTGTATGCAACTAATCGTAACCCTGATATAGTTTATAGCCATAAATTCTCATATATATATATATATATATATATATGAGAGAGAGAGTGAGAGAGAGACTCATATATATTGCATATATTAACCTGAACCAGTGTAGTTTTTTTTTGTTTGTTTGTTTGTTTTTTTAAATCTGTCCTCATAGTCATTGCTATCAAATCCAAATCAACTACATTTCCCATGAGACCTTGTGGCTGTCGAATGCTGTCCAATAAACATCAGACTTCACTGGTTTAACAAAACCAGTTCTAGTATATAAGATAAAAATATTCTATGAATGCTCTTGGTCGATGAAACCTCCTGCCTATTTAAGGCGTGATTATGAACTCAAGCCCGAAAAACAGAGTCCAAATCCACAGGCGGCCATGAAAAACTGCCACAAGTGAAGCTGCGTTGTGGCTTTGGGACTGTGATGGATCAAAGGTGTCACCCAGAAACAGCAGTTAGCTTCACATATACACACACAAGCTCACACACACACACACACACACACACACAAATGCATGCAAACACACAAACACAGAGACAGACACAAACCCAAAGACACACAAACACATACACACACACATATACACACAAACACACAGACACACACGCACACTGCTTTACAAAATGGCAGTTTTTTTGGCTGCGTGTGTGATATTTACAAAGATGCTCTTTATTTTTAAAATAATTAATATATTTTAATGACAAATTTCATGATATAGTGCATAAAATTATTTTAAAATCCCAAACTTTTTCTCTATATGAACATGTGCATCCTGTTTTTTTCTTGCACATGCTGTCTCTTTCTGCTGCGTTCTAGTGAACATCAGCTGACCGTGCCGGCTTTGCTGTACATTCTGTCTTTAATCCACTTATCCTTTGTGCTGTGGAGGATTTAGGGACCAAACCTGTCGTTAATTAGAGCAGGCCAACGAGGACCCCACGGCACTGAAGCGGTGAGGAAAATAGCCTTGGTGAGAGAAGCCGAGTTGCTTAGGAGAAGCTTTTGCGTGTATTTGCTCTGGAATGGGCCGACAGTGCAGACACTCACAGCCTCTCTCACCCCACTGCATCAATCTGTTCCCAAGCTGTTCCCACATTTTGGTGAATTTCCCAGGCTAATTCTTTGGCACAGACGGCGCAGAGAGCCTGATTACTTCGGTGTGAACCCCACGAGCCTTTCCAAACCCGTGCAGTGTGCATGTTCAGAGCACCAGAATCACTCCTTTTGTCAGATGACAGTTGAATATACATCCTTTATTACTGTAAAATCATAAAGATAACAGTATAAAGAAAAAAGAATTCTGTCTGATTTAGCATATACAATCATCTGAGTTTCCTAACACCACTAAAGTCTATACAAAGAACTGTCATATTGTGTGATATTATAATTAAATGTGTTATTCAGCAAGATTTCATGAGATAAAGATTTTTCCCCCAATCCTTATTATATAGATGTGAATTTTTACATTTTATTCTCATAAACCGCACTTTCTGTGCAAATGTTACCAAGCTATAAGACAGCTGTGTCCCATTAAAAATGTGTGATGGTGGCTGATTTCCTCCAGCACACGGTCATCAGGCCAAATCTACAGCCGGCAATTAGGAAGATGAAATGTTTAATTGTGCTTTGATTTGGATCGAAATTTATCTGTCACCCATCCTATAATCAGACATTTATGCTCCCAAATCACTGTCTGCAGATTCCGACATTTCAGCAAGACGTTGCCTGTTTCTGACAGACCTGCCGGTGTGTCGCGTCACGACTCCACAGCTGCTGCGCCTTTCACGGCTCAGGTTCTGTCATTATCTACTCTTACAACAAATGATACTCAGGAATATTTTTGTGACCCTGTTATATGTGTACTTGCAATTTATTTTACCAACATCAAGTTCTGTGTCAAACCTAGGACTTGCTTCAGCAAGGCTTCTGCAAATAAGGACTGTGCTTGGCTGGGATTTGCATTTGTGAATCACTAAGGGAAAAACTTCCACTGACCATTTGCCTGAAAAACATGAGTGGCATTTAGAACACTGTGCTAAGTTCAGTGCTTCATTGCCTTAAGCTTGATCAAGCATTTTAAGGGGCTCTACTGAAGATTGTGAAAAGGGTATATAACACAGGTCCCAATTTTTTAACAGCATGTCATTCAGCATACTGACTCATAAGGATTACTGGTCACCTCTGGTACACACACATGACCATACCATGCTTCGTTAGTTCAATACAGGATCACTTCTTGAACTTTTGGCTCACACCTCGCAGTAACAGCTCTTTAAGATTACATATTCCATATAATAAACTGACTTTTTTTTAATGGTAAGATTTTCTGTAAGGAGATCACCTAGTGCTGGCTGACCCTAGTAGGAATAAGTGGTTCAGCAAGAAAGTGAGAGAGTAAGTGAGTGAAATGTATATCACATTTCCAGGAAGGAGTCACCAATGTCAGAGATGTGTCAGAAATTTTCCGTGATCTCCAGAACTGAGGAGTTTAACACAACAAGCTGTGTTTTTGTTTTCAATATAAAATGAAAAGACGGACTGATGATGGAGCCACTGTTTATGTACATCTGCTATAGCATAAGTGAAGACAGAAGTAAACTAGTTTCATCTGCATTTCACAATAAATTTAATGATAAATGGATAAAAACTGATTGTGGTGTTTGTTTGTTTATAATTACTGACATATTCTATAATACTCCAGGTTGCTGTGTTTTTGTGTGTTTTTTCCATAGACCTTGCAGGAAAAACCAACATTCCCTTCCAAGTATATCTACCAAACTACTACAAATTTTTTAGCTTTTAGAATTTTTTTCTAAAAAAACAAACCTACACACAGTGGACTAGATTGTATGCAGGTTACAGATTGCACCTTGTGAAGCCGTCTGCAAATAGCATATTTATATTCATATTTTTATATTTTATCATCCACTGAATTGGCAAACAGTGGATCCGTTAAATATAAGTGATAAACAACCTGAACTATCATCGAGCAGCTGCACTGCCACGCAACATGCACCAGCCACGAGTGTCCTGTTTTGCGGGGGACAAGAAGAGTCCATCCACTGTCCACTTCCATACGGGGACAGATGGACGACGGAGGCAGACGAGTGGGTGAAGGTCAAGAGGAGAAAAACAAAGCCTTTCTCATGCCACATGATGGAGTGTGATATCTCTAAGCTGATGCCAAGAGCATCTCAGCCAAAGCGCTGTCGAGCCTGTAGCGGTTATCAATGACGGCATGCTCGAGGGAGCACGCGAAAACCCGGCGAGGAGAGGAGAAGGACGAGCACTTAACGCAATCAACCCCGTTCCAACAAAAAGCAAGCCGAGTGAGAGTAATGGAGAGCTCTTGTTATGGCCTGAATCCTGGGAAATCATCTTGGAAATGCTGCATCGGCAAGTCGGCCGAGTAAACACTGCGGTTTTGAAATGCTGAAGCGCCGTATCAGGCTCCACACAACATTTATTTCACTGACAAATGCTGGATTTTGGATTGTATTTTGTTTTTTAATAAAATAAATTAGGTCACTTACATGGTAACCTGATACAGGGCATGCATTGCATCTGGATCGAGACTCAGATAGATGATACATGGTGTTGTTTTATTTCTATAGCTTTATACAGTATTATTGTGCTTCTATCGTAATAACTAATTCACAGGGACTTGTATGACAGGAAAGCTCTATAATTTAACCTAATAATAAAGAACCACATAATCATTGACATAAAGTTTTAGTCTGCGATGGTGCGGTGAGCTGTCCAGGATGTACTCTGCCCTCGCCAAGAGTCAGCTGAGATGGGCGCCAGCCTCCCTCTAATTAGGATTAAGTGCTACAGAAAATGGCGGCACGGTGGCGTAGTGGTTAGCACGTCCGCCTCACAGCAAGAAGGTCCTGGGTTCGATTCCCAGCTCGGGCG
>JAOUQZ010000025.1:2360385-2373801 GCA_028564935.1 Neosilurus hyrtlii | reverse complement strand
AGAGAGAGAGAGAGAGAGAGAGAGAGAGAGAGAGGGAGGGAGGGAGAGAGGGAGGGAGGGAGGGGGGGGAGGAGCGAGACAGAGAGGTATATGTACATATGCACGTGAATCACATGCGACCTTTTCACCTCATGAAAAGTGGCATGTGATTTACATGTATGTGATGGTAAATACTGAAGTCATTTTCTTATGAATGAATGTAAAGTCATGTAAAGGAGCCGATGTTTGTGAACGGATGCTGGTATTGTGTGTAGAAGTGCCTAGTTTTATTTTAGTCAGATGTTCATTAGTTTATCTGATTTGTTAGTCTCATCTATATACTGTTATTTTTGACATTATCTTGTCTTATATGAACAACTTTGTGCACTTGCGAGAGTGAAACAGCAATCTTTTCAATCTGACTAATGCAAACTATCAAACAGATTTTAACAGGTTGCATGTTCGAAAATATAAAATGTTTTATATATATATATCATGTGCAACAGGAGAGTTTGAAAATTTTACCCTTCGTTTCACTTTGACATGACTGAATATTGCTGAATTAAATAAATTGCAAATTAAAGCAATATTTCAACCAGTCATACATTTGAGGATTACTATTAAACAGGATTGGACAAAATGCAAGTTCAGTCTTGTCTGTATGATCTAAATTGGTATACTACTAAAATGCATACATTATTAACATTTTAATGATCAGGCAAAAATACAAGGATATAATAACAATTAACATCTCTTAGATACACTAATTTTGCATCATAGGCTTTAAAAAACCATACATGGATCTGAAAAATCTGAATAGAATCTGGAGACAAGACCAAAAACCACCAAACTAATAAAATGTTTAATTAAAATATTAATAGAAATAATAATCTGGAAGAAAAAAAAAACATTATTGAAGCAGTGCAAAAGCAACAGTAGACATAGTGAGGCCTCTGTTCATCTGACATAAAAGCACAAGTGTGTGAGAGCAGGAAAAATCACCAACCAGAGAAGAAAGGTCATGTGACACAAACACATCCTGTCTGAGTCCTGAACTACTCAGAAAAATGCTAATATGTAGTTATATCAGTTACTAAGCACCCAATGATGAGAGGAAATCATCTCGGAAATGGGACTCATCAGTTCTACCTAGCCCACCCCACGTGGCAACCTGCACCTTTCTGATTTATACAAGGATCTCACCAGGAGCGCCGAGTAGACAACTTGGGGGTTGTGATGATCGAGGAAGAGGATAAGGCCCGGCAGGCAGCCCTGATCTTCCACAATAGCGCGCCTGTTTAATGGGTCAGCAGCTAAATCTCGGAGTTGGTTGACCACAGCCAAGGCATCCGGCTCGCCGCTCATGGTGCAGCCACATGTAGGTCCATGTACACCACAGGACCTTCCTAAACTCTGGAGGAAATAAACACACACACACACACACACCTGGCTTAATCTACACTCCTCTCTTTAAACACTTTACTTTATAATTCTCATGAATCAACTTTGACACAAAAACTGTTCTTAAGGGACATTTGCAGAAAGTGTGAGCAGGAATGCTCTTTACTGCTTCAGGCAAACGACAGCCCTCATAATAATTCTATACAGACGTGGAGGCCTGTGCTGGCATGCTAACAACAATCGAGCCATCATTTATAGATTAGCTTACGTGTACTCAACCTAAATTCCCTTTAGCTTCCAAGCTAGGAAGTGGTTTGTGTAGCTAGGTAGTTGTTGTTATTGATTCTGAGGAGTGTCTGGTTCTCTGAGCTAAACAGTAATAAATGTCAATAGCAATGTCGCGCAAATTAAACGTCATCAATTTAGTTGGGCGTCGTATTAAATAGCAACAGTGCCCAAAAAGCATTGTTTATGCTGTTAGCCAGTTAACCTTGACGACTGTCTGTTGATGCACTGCTGTCTACGCGTAACCTTAAAAAACACAAGCAGGACAGCTAACAGGCTGCTATGCTAAGCTAACTAGCACATCTGGACAACTAACTGAATCGTTACCTCGCGTTTAGACGGTTTTCACGTCCTCCAGAAATCCAAACGAACTTTTATTTAAGGTTAATGTGAGTGAGTGCGTTTATGACAGCGACTAAGTACGCATATTTTTCCTGCAGCCTAGCTACACGAAAGACTAACAGCGACAAGGGAAATTATTCACTTGACCATTTTCCAGTTCTTCTTCCATGAAACACAGCACGCCCTGGATTTGCCCACGCTGATTGGACGATAAGCATGTCGGTCCAACCAATAGGAAAGACTGTTATTAGAAAGACAACACGCCTTTTAAATTGTGCTTACTGTATCTTTTTGACATCTTTTTAAAATACACATTATATTAATGTATATATATATTTTTCAAATTTATTTATTTATTTATTTATTTGCGTTCAACATTTCCATCCCGGCGTTAGCAAAGTATATATTAATTAAATTGGTTCATTGAATTGCTCGTCACTCCTTTTAAACCAATAGTCAAGCAATATAGTTTATGTCCCGCCCTGTTCTCTGTGTCTCTTTTGGAAAACTGTTCATCGTTAGCAACAAGTTGTGTTGTTAAGTAAAGATCTAGAGGTGGAAACAGGTGTTCGGGTAGATGGAGTTAAACAGGGTGTAGCAGTTTGACTTCGTGTCAGTTCGAGATTAGACGAATTTGTAAGTGAACGTTAATGCCGTATTTACGCCTTAAATATTCATTCTTACATTTAGCCCAAGTTACAGTTAGCTATGCGGCTAGATGGTAGGTTATGGTAAGGGGGGTGTTCCAAATGGATGTGTGTACCCTACATAGGGTCACCTCGTTGATATGGAACACATGGTGGAAGTAGTGCACTAGGGATCTATTAGGGAGGCGTTTGGAATGGAAGTTAGGTTGTGAAATGTGTCATTGAGGGGGATTTTGTTCCGACATTTGGTCGTGATAATAAAAGTTCTTTTTTTGATAATTTTTTAAATATATTTTTTCCTTCTGCTAATAATTTGATAGGAGGTTAAGTGTGTAAGGTGGCCAGCGAGGCCATTTTTCTATTTTAATGACTTTCTCTTTATTTTACTGATCTCTCTTCTTTTTCTTTGCCTTTCCTTTTTCCTTTTCTTGATTTTTCTGTTTGTGATTTTATTCCTCCAGTTTCACTTTTCTTTATCCTCTCAATCTCATCAGCCTCATTCGCCTTCCTTTTATTAAGAATTGTATACTTTATCTTCCTTTTGCTTTTTATCTTTCCTTCTTCTGTGCTTTGTTGTCATCTTATCATTTCCTTCCACCTCTTAATTTGTTCTTCCTTTTCATTTCCTTTCCCTTCTTTTTATTGTAGCTTTTCCTTTCCTTCAACTTTCCGCTTTGACCTTCCTACGTCCCTCCTTTATTAGTTTCTATCGTCCTCTCTTTTCCTTCACTCTCTTCATCTTTCTGCTGTATTTTATTTACCTTGTGTATGCTCTCTTCTTCTTTCCTGTTTTCTCTTCCCCCATTTTTAAACCATTGTTCAGGTGTTTTCTTTATTTATGTTTGTGATACAGTAAACACTAACAGTGGTGTGTGTGTGTGTGTGTGTCCAGGTGATTGAAGTGACACACTCAACATGGCAGAACTTCCCGCAGCAGTTTTTCTCAACTTTGTGCGATGATGATCGGAAATGATGACAGGATCGAAATGGACCTGGTCTGTTCTTCATCAGTTATCTGGAACCCATCCCTGTTACATGTGATCTGTGTTCCTTCCTGTTGTTTTTCCCGTGTTTGTTGACGCGTTTGTTCACGTCTCTTCAACCTTCAGGCTTATGGATCAGTGAAGTCTTATGGGTCGTCTCGCAGTATCGTTAGGAGGATCGGTTCCACCCTCCCACTTGCGCCATGCCCTCGGGTCCACTTTCAGGTACCTGTGTGTGTGTTTGTGTCCTGTGACTTTCACTTTCCCTTTACTCTGAGTGTGTTTACACTGTAAGTAAAGAAAATTTTGTTGCTGTGGGAGAAATTTTAGAAGGTCATACTTGTTTTACCTTCCATATCGGATTTCCATGTCGGCACAAATTGTAAATCAGTTCATTTCCTTTTATTAGTGCCTCTCCGTTGTATGTGTGCATGTGGCTCAAGCAGTTTACACGTTCATCCTGTCTTTTCTGCGTTCTTACACCAATATCGCATCAGTGATTAGTAAAACCTCTCCTCTGTTACTTTGGGAGTGGGGTTTCAGGCACTACGTTCACACTACATACCAAGTGGCCTATACCAGACTGCAGTGTGAACAGTTTAAGGCCCCAATGTGGCCTGCATGCGCAATAGAAACACATGAGTGTGACATAGCACGGTGTATACGTTATTGAAAATACACAGATGTCGATGGCAAATGTGGAGTAGAGAGATGTCAGTGTTGACAGTTTTATTTTAAAGTTGTTATGCAGTAGAGGCAGAAAAATGTGTCAGCAGATGACGAGGAAGAGAAGAATGAAGAGAAACAAAGCCAAAACTCTTGCTGAGGCTTCTTTTGGAGCAATAGCTGCTACCTCTGTAGCGAAGTCTGTATGTATGTATTCTTTTTGCCTTCAGGGGCTTTCGCCATCGCATAATTATGAATGTCGACCAAGAGTGATGCATTGAATTCCGATACAGGTCACAGTACTGTTCACACTGAGGTCGCATCCGATTTGGTACCACATATGAAAGTGGCCCAGATCCGATTTGAAAAGATTTTTGGTGTTCACACTGGCATGAAAAAAATCAGATATGGGTCACATAAGGGGGAAAAACTCAGATTCTGGCGACTTGGGCTTGCACTGTGAACGTAGCCTGATTGTATCGGGGTGCAGCAAAGTCCCGCTAGACAGACTTTCCATACTAGTGTCACTATTCCCTCGGGATATTCTCCCTAATTTAGCCATAACCAGTTAACACTTACCAGACAACTCTTTCCTGTCACATGACCACCACCAGTTATATTTCCCGTCACCAACTGTGACATCTGCCATGTCTTTTGTTTTTTGTTTTTTTTTAACATTACTGCTCGTGAAGCAGCATAACTCAATACGAATTACCCATTTCCATACACACCGTTATTGGCTAATGTTTGACAGGAGAGATTGAATGTCCAGCCCCTCCCTTTGCGAGAGTACGGCCAATTTTTCTCTCTTATCAGGAGTCAATGATTCAGCTTGAATTTCTCTTTTGCCCTGGAAAAAATCCACTAAGTGCTAAGTTGCTAACTAGCCTAGCCTAGTTTAGCTTTCTGTTTAGATATTTAATAGCTTTATTGTTCTCAGTAATGCCGATGAGATGAAGTGTAGTGTTACTCATGGTGGTAGTGAGGAGGTTGTTTTTCTTGGTTGTTGCCCTTTAGGATAATCTGGATAATTATGAGAATTCAGGATGGAAGCAGACGTGAGTCAGGCTAAAATAAGCCTCTGTAAGTAACCACGATTGGGTGTGTGTGGGAGAGAGAGATGCAGCAATAAAAACAGGAGCGTTTCATGTTCTTAAACAAGTAAATCAAGAGTCCAGGATTATTTTGGATGCTCCAGACCAACTCCTGTATTGTGATATCTCACAAGAACTGAATGTTATAGTACTCATGCTTTTTTTCTTCTCTCTCTCTCTTTCTCTCTCTCTCTCTCTCTGTTTGTCCTTCGCCTTTTTCCAGCTCTCCTCTTTAAGGAATGCCGTTTGACTGCTTTAAGTTAGTTTATTCCCTTCCTGTCTGAAACAGAATTGCTTCCTCAGGTAAATTAAAGCCTGGGTGGAGTTAACATGTTAAGTTTTCTTGGGAAATATTTTTTGATTGATTTATTTTTAACCTCTAATGTGAACACTTTGCATTCTTTAAGCTTTAACAAGCCCTGAACTTCAGCATGAATTCATCATCATTAATATTTTCTTATATGTTATTATATTATCATCATAACTGCTTTACTAGGAGCTCTGGAAGTAGTCCACCTGCTTTATAGAACAAGCTGTTTATTAAATACATGGGCTAATTATCCTGGGTTTATTTCTCCTCTGTTTATAAATAACTTATTTCTTGAATCTGATTGGTCAGACGGAAGCATTGTGTAACGGATAATGTACAGGTCATTATCGCAAAATAAACCCCAACCCTGATGTGAACCCTGAGACTTGAAATACTTTCTCAGGGTTTTATTTATGCGATGAAGATCAGTGTGATGAACTTTATCCTGTTTATTATACAGTCACCTACAAGAAATCATTCATTTGACACAATAATGAATGATGTGCTCCATAACAGCGGTGTGTTATAAAGAAATAACAAAATGCTGAATGCTGTGGCTGACCAATCAGAATCCAGGATTCACATAATTAAAATGTAGAACTGTGCAGCTCAGACAGTAGTACATTATGATACAGTAGTTCATACACGTCTGGTACGTAATGGTCAACTGATGTCAACTCAAGTGTACATCTAACACCCCACTTAATCCTGGAATAATAGCAAGAAGTAATAATAATAATAATAAAGGAACATGTAGAATCCTTGATGTAATAGTCATGACCTTTTTTGTTAGGGGTTAATGTTTAGTTTAGATTATGGAAGGAGTCTCCAGTTCCAGAGTTTACACTTTCACAGTGATTCAGTAGCTCTCTGCTCTGTGTTGATGTCCTGAATCACCCTGTCAGGTTTATTTTAATGATGATGTCCTGCTTACTCTATAATATCTTTTAATGTAATGCATCTCGCTTTCATTAATGCTCCAAACTCGGAGACAACAGACTTCATATCGGGGTTAGAATGTGACCCTGTATAACGCCACACGTCAACTGAGGGGCATCGGCTGATTGGCTGTAGATTAATTAGCATTTATGGACAACGGACTGACTTTTTCAGAATTAGGCGGGTTTCATGTGAGCCAGAATGTAAAAAGAAAAATATATCTAAAATGCCTCAACATATTGCCGACCATCAGTTAGGTGACTTTCCCCACGACCCCTCATCTTTTTTTTAACTTAATGGTGTACTCCATTTGTACTGGAAAATCAGGATTTCTGGGGCTCGAGTAGTAAATATCAATTTAAACGCCACTTGATGTCGGATTTTGGCCTTCTTTTCAACCCTGACCAGACTTGACCACTCTTTGCATCAACAGATGGAGCGCAGTGAATAGTATTGTACTGTTTATTAACACGTCTGTCTTATTTGTGTTATTATACAAGTTACACACTGGTCTGTCCAACATCTACTTGTGGACAAATTGGCTCCAAAATACCATGAAATGCATTTATATCAACTGGTATCGCTAATATTAGTTAACCCAGCTAGAAATTCAGACTTTACCGAACTATAACGGAAGCAGTCACCCCTGGTACGATGCCATTTTCTGCTCTTCCCGATTTCCAAAGTAAATGGACGTAGCATTATCTACTCCTTGGTTTCAAACTTCACTTCCTACATAAACATGTGTTGATTTGATTTATGCTAGCTATGACTTTTTAGCTTCATCAGTAAGTTTCAAGGCCGAGACATGAGACTTGGCAGAACACTAAATGTATATTTTGTTTAGTAATATTATTTGCCTGCTTTTGAAAATGTTACCGTGACCTACTTTCATTTCAGCTGTGGTGATATAGTGTTTAAAATTATATGCAGTTAAAATTTTTGTAGTCATTTGTGTAGCGTTTGGTTCAATACTTAGTTATTTAGTAACATCGCACAGCTAGGTTGATTCAGTAATTCACATAAAATCTTCATTAAATTTTGGTAGATCATACACATTACAGGTTTGAAGCATAAAATAAATTTATATTCTATAAACTTTAGTGGGCTTTGTTTTTGTTTTTTTGTTTGGGGTGGATTTTTGTTTTTTGTTTTTTTTGTTTGTTTTTTTTTTTTTTTATCATGCTTTGCTAACTTAAAACTAAATTAACAGCATGCTTTGCTTTAATATCTGTGTGTTAGTGTGTTTTCTTGTTTGTCGTGTACATTAAGACTGACATTTCTGTTTGAATGTGAAGCTCCAGGCCTTTAATCTCCGACCTGGAGCAGCAGGAGAAGGTGGTGGAGTGGGCGGGTCAGTAGGACAAGGCAGGCTCGTAGCATCGCTAGCTGATGTGGGCCGGATTGAGCAGGAGGAGAACAATGTCTCTGACAGGCGACAGTGAGTCTGGAGTTAGCATCATAAAAAAAGAGATGATACATGAACGTGTCTCATCTTGGAGAAACCGATGACTTTTTGTATTTGATAATAATTCCAGCTACAGTTTTGACTAAAAGTGAAAATGTTCTGTGACGTTTGTGCAGGTTGGAGGCCGACTTGGGTCTGGCGTTTCGTGCTCAACAGTATCCACCTCTCAGGCGGCGGCGCTCTCTACCTAGTATGCACCAGGCCACGCCTGCTCCACAGAGCCAGGCACTCGTTAACGAGCAGGCCATTCAGAAGATCAGCGCTCTGGAGAATGAGCTGGCTAAACTGCGAGTACAGATTGCTCAGATTGTACAGGCTCAGGAGCGGAACGCACCGCCTACAGGTAAATACTCAGAACTGAGTACAGTCAGATTACATATTTTAACACACTTGTGTCTAGAATGTCTCTGAGCACATACTTATTAAAAGGCCTCACTTATGTAGCCTGAATTCACTGTAAATGTCATCAGATCCAGCACTAGGTCCAGGTCCAGGTCCAGGTGCTGCTGCTCCTCCTCCTCCTCCTCCTCCTCCTCCTCCTCCACCACCACCGCCTCCTCCAAGCCTGCAGAGGAGTGTTTCTGCTATTGACCTCATCAAAGAGCGACGCAATAAAAAGTCTGATCAGCACATAGTGTTGGATGCGGGGCCTAAACAGGCCGAGATGCCCAACATGTTAGATGTGCTGAAAGACATGGGCAAAGTGAAGTTACGCTCTGTTAAAAAGTGAGTATGTAATGTCATGTGATACTATACAAGTAATTTAAATCAAACTGTAAGCCATTGAGTTGTGAAACTTGGTCAACAGATGTGCTATAGCACAAAGTTTGTACTTTGACACGTTTTAAGAACCAGACATTTGGAACACCTGCATTAATTACAAACCACGACATCTACTGTTTATGAGTGAAATTCAGCTGACTGCACAAAGCAGGTGTGTATTTTAAGAAACTTCCTGTAAAACAGTGCGCTGATTTTCAATCCTTCCCTCTGCAGTCGTCGCGGTGAAGAGGACGCCAAAAATAAAGCCAATGAACCCGCAGACCCCGCTGCCCTCATCGCCGAGGCTTTGAAGCGCAAGTTTGCCCATCGCTACCGCAACGACAGCGAGTGTGAGAGCACCTTCAGTCTTCCTGCTCGAGAATCCAAAGCACCCTCAGAGACGCCCGCGGTAAGATCCAGATTCAAGTCACCTTCTCTATTTACTCTCCTGGATAGTCTCATCTCGCACACCTGTTCTTATTTCAGTGAGACTTTAAAAACATGCAACAGAAAGCAATCCGGACACGGAGCCGATTCCAACAAGTGACCAAGAAACAAGAGCCTAAACTGTGGCATAAGAAGAATAAAATGTTAATGTAGTAAAATTCAAGATCTTCTGACCAAGAATCCTTGGTGTAGAAATGGTGCACTCGGGCTTGAAGTCGTCACCTTTCTTTTGTCGAATGACGTCACGCCCCTGTGTTCACACAATTTAGAGTTTCATGTGGCGTGTATGAGTGAGTGTGTGTATGTGTTTAGTATCTGATTGGTTGGATATCTCAGGATAATAGACATTAGTATATACCACATGGGAGTAGCGGGATCTGATTGGTCCACTATCTCAGGATTAGAAATCAGTTCTACAGAGTGGGTTATACGTCACTGGAAATGGCAGTGACACCCGGGGTTTGCGGTCACTTCACTTCAGTGCATGACTGGTAATTATTCACCCTGAACCCCCATGTTAATGCATGTATTTTTAACTTAGGCTTTTGAATAGGAGTTACTAAAACAATTCAGCTCAAGCTGAGGTGAAAGTCAGCGATATCCACCTGAATATTAATTTCAGTGTATAATTGGGTAGGGCTGTACAAACTTTTGACTGCTACTGTGTGTATGATTGTTTTCTTGCAGTTTGGGCAGCACATGTTGAAACCCACAGGAATAAGAAAGCTGGTGTGACGGCGGATCTGTGAATCAAACGTCGAGTGCGTACACCCACGATCAGAAAAGTGGCTCATGGAATGCTCAGCGCTCCGCCCGGGTTTCTGCAGATCAATGCAATCACCACGTGTTGCGCAGTGCTACAGGAACCAGCTGATTCTATGCCTCGTTCATGTTTAGGACCAAAAAATGGTGCTCGCGTTCCCGTATTTCTGAAATCATTTTCGTTACAATTTGCACAACATGAAAAAAATATTCATTTTAAATAAACTCAAAAAAAAATCTCAATGGTAGAGCTGCCTAATGACACTGCCAGGTTTTTTTGTTTGTTTTTAAATGACGTAACTTGAACTGAGAGCCCTGGAATGCATTTTATTTGAATTGAATTCTTGTTTTAAACACACACCCAAAACTGTTTATTTCCTCTATTCACTTTTTCAACACAGAACAATCAGTGTATGCACAGGCCTTCTATCTGTGTTGCTAATTTATAACATCGGGGAGGATATTTATACCTGGTTTTAGCTCTTAATCATTTAGTCTTGTTAATAGGAAGGGAATTTGTATTATGCAATAGCTGCTAGTTCTAAAGACACACTACAGAATATCAGGATGATTCTCTTGATTACAGGTTTTTTCCCTCTGATTGTTAGGAGGGATGCGTTCCACACCTGTTCCTTTTTCTTTTTTCTGTTTGGCAATTTCTTTCTTTTTCCCGTATTTCTAACACTATCATACAGTGAATGAGACTACAACTGAAGCACTTTGATGAAGTAAAATATTCTGTATGTTTAGAGGTATACTCAGAACCCAAACATCCTACAGAACACGGTATTAAAGGGAATAAGGATGAAATATTTATGTTGTTTAAAACACTTGATGATCAACAGTTCCATTGTTGGTGTCTTAGAGATGCAAAGAAACTGGAATAAAGAGTTTCTTCAATTAAATATTTCACTTCTCGTTTGTTTTTAAATTGTAATACCACAGGCTGGTGATAGACAGATACAACAACTAGCAAAGGAATGTGTGCATTGCAGAAATTTAACAAGCAAGGGAATTATTTTTACTGTTGGAGAATGATTACACCAATATTAAATCATTTCACTGGTAGATAATCATTACAGTACTAAAGAATCATGTCCCTGGCAGAGAAGTGTTTCATCGTTAGATAATTATTCCCACTATTGGAGAATCATTAGACTGGTACAGAGGTGCTGTATGTCTTTATGAGGGAATCATTAAAATACTAAAGAATCATTTGTACTGTTGGAGGTTTCGTTAAACGACTGGAGAATCACTTCTTGTATTAAAGTCATTACACTACTGAGAAATCACTTCGTATACTGAAGAGTTATGCTACTAGGCTGTCATTTACACTATTAGAATTAAAATTATAATACTGGAGAATCACTTTCAGTCATTTACTCTGCTAAAGAATCATTTGTACAATTAGAGAATCATTTTACTGTGGTATTGAATCTGTTCCCTCAATGTGAATATTTTAAAAAATGACTTGTGGACTGCGGACAGAAAAATGCACATGTTCCTGTGGAACTAAAATCGGCACGTCAGTACCTTCCGCATAGCTCGCACAACACGTGGTAAATCATCATACTATTAGAGTATAATTGTCACTACTGGAGAAAACGGGGCTCCCGTTCGATCAACAAATGACTGGTGGAGTGAATCGGATTTCGCGTGGCACCAACTGGAATAGATGTCACATGTAACTCTAAAACACACACACACACACACCCCAACCGCCAGCTGGGGCTTTAATAGTTATTATATATATGAATTTATTTTCTGAACCGATTAATCAGAATTAGGGTCATGGCGCCCATCTCAGCTGACACTGTGGCGAGGGCAGAGTACACCCTGGACAGTGTGGCGGGCCATCGCAGGGCAGAAACACACTGATGGCAGCTCAATGGCCTACTCTTTACGAAAGTCAGCAGTGGTTGCTACATGCCTCTCACCACAGACACTGAAAGACATGGCTGGCCTTCGATAACCCAGTTAGCTGCCCTGGGGGGGATTTTTCTATTTCTAGACCTGAAGTATTTGTTAGGCCTATTATTATTGATATAATTATAATATAAATCGTTATTCTTAATAGATTGTAGATCTATGCACACTTAAACTTGTAGTTGTCGATTACTTGATTAGAACACCTTCATGTCTGATTCTTTGGACTGCGTTCTTGAATTGCGAGATATCTAATCATGAAGGAAAACGTTGAAATGCAGCATAAAATTTGGGAATATGATGTTTGGCTTTGTAGAAAGAGTACTTTAGATACCTTCTGTGTCATTTTTACATTGTCGGAGACATTTTCCGGGGTTTTGAGTGTGGGATTTAGATAAAAAATTAGATGCATCTCCAATTTCCGGGTGTGGGCGCTGATGAGAAATGGGGAATCAACTAGTGTCAGGTTGTCTTCTCATTTACCTTCTTCAGCCTGCATAGGACAATGTCCAACAGCTAGAGGAAGAAAGAAAAAGGCAACAGACCCGAATCTTGTCATTCAGTACCATGAAGCATCATATCAACAATTTTTATTCATCAAAAATGCAACTGCAACAGGCATGTATCAAAAAGTCTGTACGACAAAGCCTTTACAAAATGGCTTGACACTTAAGTCTTCTCCCCAAAATGGCTGTTACAACAAATCTGTAAACAGTTTTTTTAATCAACAGTCTTACAGCACTTACAACAAAAATACAAATCAGCTGAAATAAAACTAAAAAAAAAAGCACCTGCTCTCTTTCAAACTGGAAAGAGATACGCAAAGTAAAATAAAATTAACACAACTGCACCATCTGTACAGAATAACAAAAATAATATACACAAAGCCAAAACATGGAATGTTCAATGTTAAAAAAAATAATAATTATATCAATTTATCCACCACATATTTTTCTCCAATTCTCTCATGACAGAAGGCAAAGGGCTGGATGAGAATCAAACGGATATGATGATGCGCTTTAATGAAAATACAAGCTGGTTTGGTCACTTAGCTTTGTGCATAGATTTAAGGCATCATTTTGAAGCGGTCTTCCGGATGGAGAGCTGGACTGTGGCTGAGACACATTCTGAAAGGGAGTCTAGACCAGGGGTCACCAACCTTTTTGAAACTGAGAGCTACTTCATGGGTACTGAGTCAGACGAAGAGCTACCAGTTTGAAAGGCTCTCCTGAAATTACACATTTGCTCAGATTTCCTTTAGTTATACATTATCAATAATGATTATTGATACTCATCTATGTGAACACACTGATCACGTTAATGATTTCTCAACAATAAAAATCAAAAATAAATTTTAGACGCAGCTCACTAGTGAGTTGTGCTATTTTTAGAACAGGCCTGCGGG
>JAOUQZ010000025.1:2323899-2354554 GCA_028564935.1 Neosilurus hyrtlii | reverse complement strand
CGACCTGCGCATGCGCGAGATGGATATATCCAGTGCTGAAGCACCGCCTCTGGCGGTCAGTAAGGATGAAATAGAACAGCGCCTCCTAGAAAAAAACATGTATGTGTCTTCCATGTATATGAGTCGCCTACACTGATCATTTCCACTAGCATTGAAAAATCTTAATATAAAAAAAAGATTGACTTAATACAGACATAAACTAGGAGGTCCACATTAACATTATGTTCTAAAGATTCTGCAAAATCACAGATGTAGGAGGAGTTGCTGATTAATGATGTCACGCTCCATGTGGAGTAATGAAAAAGTCCATGTTCTGGTCTGGGAAACCCCAAAAATAAATAATACAAACACCTGAGTTGAATCCGAGTGCAAGGCACCACCGCCAGGCACAAATGAATTAAGGTGACAAGTACATTTAATCTGAAAGATCCAGGGTTGCAGGTTTTTACTTTAAATTGGCAGTTATTATAATAAAATGTCTCCCCCTAGTGTGTGTCTGCTAACCATTCATTCAGATATGATCCCATGGTGAGAGGCATGTAAAAGAACCATTGCTGATTGTCGTTAAGAGTAGGCTGCATAGCCGTCATCGTGTTTCTGCCTTGCGATGGCCTGGCGAGCTGTCCGGGGTGTACTCTGCCCTCGCCTAGAGTCGGCTGAGATGGGCGCCAGCCTCCCCACGACCCTAATTAGGATTAAGCGGTTCAGAAAATGACATGACATGATCCCATATACAGATCACCTCCAAAATGTAATGCTTTGTTACTTGTACCACATCCTACTCTAGGGAAAAAAGAAAAATCTAACGCCGTGCATCTTAATAACAAAACATAGGCTTAAAAAAACACCTCATGGTGGAGATAATAAACATTGTTCTGAAGATTCTGTGAAGGTTTTACAAAAATCCACTCACATATGTAGGAGTTGCAGATTAACGATGGCAACCAACTCAGGGAGCAATAACAAAGTCCGTGTTTTCTATATTAATATAATAAATATATATTAATGTACTATATTTATCCAGCAAGGGAAATTTGGCTCCGCATTTAACCTATCTGAAGTAAGCACACAAACAGTGAGAGTGCGCGCGCACACACACACACACACACACAGAGCAGTGGGCTGCTACACATTGCGGTGTCCAGAGAGCAGCTGGAGGTTAGGTGCCTTGTTCAAGAGGACTTCAGCCATGAAGGAGGAGAAGGGGGAAGGTTCCGCTGACCCAAATTCCCCTGCCACAATTTTCTTGCTGGTTTATGAAGCGAACCAGTGACCTTTTGGTCCCAAACCTGCTTCTCTAACCATTGGGCAACAACTGCCACCAATGCGTTTATTCTTAGAGCATTTGAAATTATGCGTTTAAAAGTAACCAAGATTAAATGTATCCTGACTCAACAACAACAGCCCTTACAGCTCCATTATAACTTTCATAACTTTACAGTTTTACAATTCCTTAAAAGAACGGAGTACTTGAATGCTTTGGTGTTGCTCTCACCCTGTACAAAGAGGCTAGGTAATGGTTGGTTTTGATGAGGAAAGGCTGATTGACCCCAGGGTGGTCCAGGTCATGAGTGGCTGCCGCCAGCAAGCCCAAGAGGATATCACAGGAAGTGAGGGACTGGGCAAGCTGAACACACACACACACACAAACACACAATACATTTATGCAAAGAGCCTTTGTGGAGTCTTGAGTTCATCCAGATCTTTTGCAGTGGTTCACCTTGGGCTCCTTCAGGTAACAGTGCATGGCCTGGGTCACATCAGCAGCATGTACAGAGTTATGGTACGGGTTGTGATTGTGGTAATCCTCCTGAACCAGGACTGTGAAGAGCAGAAATACACAGGAACATGAATTCAGGCAAAGAACAGAGGCGTTCTTAAAAGAGGAGGTGTCGGTCGTGGTGTAAAAATGCAGTACAGCTGTGTAGTCTTTGAGGAAAAAACAGATGTTGTATCAGTCCCCTGAACAAGCACCTATTTTATGATAGCTATAGGTTTCATAGCAATTCGACTAACTGTGTGATGATCTTTTTAACGTCATATCTGTAGACCAGCAAATAACCTCATCAGTTGATAAGATCTATAATAAAAGTATAATCTTTTTATGTCTCTTGGAACAAGTTAGCACCAGCTCTCCGCTCTGACACGTAGCTACAGGTGTGCTGTACAATAAAAATAACAAGAATAATCAGAGAGCGCAAACCTCAGCCAAGATGAAAAAGTAATTTTATAAAAAACTTTTATGCACAACTACAGGCTAATATGTTTTAGGACAGCAATCTTACTCCATACACATATCTTAAATAATGAATCCTCCGGTTTGACTGTAAAACACACATTGTCCTTCATGCTTATTTGATATGATGTAACAAATCAGGAAGTAAATATCACTTTACTCTGAACTAGAGCTGATACAGGACTAAAGTACAGCATGGAGGGAAACGTCTCTACTGCAGTTTCCTCATACGTTTATACTCACCTAAAAAGCGTCGCACTTTAACCATGTCTAACTGGAAGAGCTCAATTAAGCCGTAATGATTCAGCAGGTATAAAGTCAAGTAGACGAGACTGTTTCCTAAAAATGCAGAGGGAAACACAGACCGTCAGCATGACATATAGAACGGAATAATCCTTTATATGATGCTGGACAGTTTAAACAGAGCCTTAAAACACAGATCATACTATATTATACTATGGAATACAGCTGAGAGCGAAAGCTCATACATACCCAAGGGGAAAACTAAAGAACACTAAATTCATTTAAAGCAACAGTACATGCAGTGTGTCAAATGAGTTTCAAATTGTTTAAAAATCAGTCAGTTTGCAGTTTATGGAGCTTTAAATTAGTCAGAGACCTTAAACAGAAATGTACACACCATCAGGAGCACAAATAGGACATAAGGTTTTGTTGTCATATATCTCCATTCAACACACATGCAGACATTTCCCCTTAAGTGAGCATTACAATACAAAACAATGCCCACAGCAGAAGTTAAGAAAATAATATGACTGTACTCTTCTAACACACACCAATGCTGGTGATTATATTGACAAAATTGTCATGTCATGTCATTTTCTGAACCGCTTATCCCTAATTAGGGTCGCGGGGAGGCTGGCGCCCATCTCAGCCGACTCTGGGCGCACTGACAAAGTTGTAATTTAAATAAATAAATCAAACACCATGTAGTGGTCACAATCATCCTAAACTTGGCACTACCCATGCTGATATTGAAACAACCGTTTGGTACTTCTCTACATCATGGGAGCTTTTGCCATCTAATCACAGGTGAAAAGTGCACTCCCCTTAAGTCCTGCCCTTAAGTGAGAGCAACTCTTGCATCACATAGTCACGTCCCCTCCTACACCCCCTCCCCACAATGACGTTAAGGTGGATGGAGTTAGTCTCAAAGGTGAGAGTGACGTCAGACTTCAACGTATGAGGATTTTGCTTACTGTACTACAATTCATCAGCATTTCTTTACACACGCTTATTTGTTATTGGAGGTTTAAAGCTGGAGAAAATGTATGCACTTATGTACAACAAAATCAGAAGGAGAAATGCAGTGATAAAAATGAGTACACTGCATGAATTCATTTCTATGACATTTCACACACATTCAGCTTTCACATGCACTTTCATATATAACCAGCAGGGGGAAGTGTTGATCAAAAGCAGAAAGTCTGTCTAACTGCACTTGTGAGGTTCTTCAAAGACACACACACACACACACACACACACACACACACAAAATCATAAACCTGTATACTTTTTTTTAAGCACTCACCATTCGTCAACCGGTCAAAGAAGAAAATGTCAAAATTCCAGCTTCCAACCTTTTCCAACATACACTGCAAAAAAAATATGAGAAATTAAAATCTGAAGAGTAAAAGTGTGATACTGAAATATTATGTCCATAGGAAAATAACCCACATGACCTGGGGAAGACAAATTAAAGATTAACACTATAACACACACTTACTTCATTCTGATCTATACGTTCATGGATCTATTTTTCCGAAAAGAAGATTCGACCATATAAATGATTAATGTACTTTTTTTTTTTTTTTAAATGTTACAGGATACAGTAAAGAACAGAAGCATTCATGCAGCACTGACGCGTTATCTCTTAAAATGCAAAGCAGCACTTTGAATATGCTAAGGAGCACGAGATTTGCATGACATTTACACACGCAGAACAAGTCATTAAGTCTAAGGTGTACCAAAGTACACAACCAACCCTACTTGTCTGTTACAGATCACATCTTCCTTATATTCATAGAGCATTTAAAAATAAAATCTAAAAACAAAAACTAAAAAGTTTCAACGTTAATATGCCATGACAACTCCTGACTTTTACTAAATATCTACAAGCACGAGCGTGCGCGCGCAGGCACACTTGCTACATATTGAGGACCAAAATATGTTTTTAACCAACAGAGTGAGGACATTTATGGGAAGTGGGGACAAGGCTGATCCTCGTGTCTTCAAAAGGCTATTTAGGAGTCAGGACCTGGTTTTAGGGTTCAGGTTAGAATGAAGTTTAGTTTAGAGTTAGGCATTTAGCTGTGATGGTTAAGATTAACCAGAGCTATCATTGTGTAGGGGGTCGTAGAAAAATGGTTCAATTCCTCCTTAAATTACTTCTACTATGTAAAGCTGCTTTGTGACAATGTCAACTGTAAAAAGCGCTATACAAATAAAACTGACTTGAACTGAAGATTAGGGTAAGGGGCAGGAAATGCATTATATTAGTGGAAGTCCCCACAGAGATGGAAGTACGGGTTTTGTGTGTGTGTGTGTGTGTGTGTGTGTATGGCAGGAATGAAAACACACCCTGGCTTGTCCACAGTAATCTTCATCCAGGATGTGCAGGGGGTTCAGGTGTGGCGCTCCGCGCAACAACCGAGACGACAGAAGGTGACGCTGGAAACTAAAAAGCCTGCGGATCCTCTGGGCTGGAATCGATCCCGCTGACTCGGCACGGGCTGAGACACACACACACACACACACACACACACACACACACACACACACACACACACACAAAATCACTACAGCAAATACAATACACAGAATCAGGATAGTTAAAGGGACATTGTTGGGCTGTTATATTCATTTAACAAGAAATCAAAAGAAGCCTAGCTTTGTTCACTTTTTTTTTTTTTTAAATGTAAGTTTATTTTCTATTTAAAGCTTGTGCCTACTTATTTTGTTTCAAGACATCAACTTTTATACATTTGCAACAGCCGGGATTGAGTCCCTTTAAAAAATGTATCAAGAATAATCTGCGGGACACAAATCTGTGTAATTAGTACAGTCAAAAACTTCAACAACAAAAATATTAACTTGCACAACAAAAAGGAAACCAGTAAATCTTTTTCTCCCTAAACTGGTTTGTAATGGAAGTCTGAGAACACTTGGTGGATTGTCTTTAAGGTTTCCAGTAAACACATACATGTTCAGTATTTGTAAATAAACCTGTATTTCTTTATTCAGTTATCATGCATTCTAACTGTCTGAAAATGAAGAGGGCTTCCCCGCCCACCTGTCAGATTTTTTTTTTTAATAAAGAAATTGAGTGACCTAGAGAAGTACCACAGTTAGCAGAGGCCTTGCAGGGTTCAGGATGATTTTAACCACTAGATGGCGCTTTGAGCCATTTCAGCCCAAATTGTCAATTTTGACTGTAAAAAAAATGCAAATTTTGTCAACATGCAGTGTTTCATCCCTGTACAGTTATGTAATTTAGTTTAAACACCAGAACTACTTTTTGCTCTTCTGCTGCAATGTTGGAGAATTGGATAAGGCATACAGGTGCATTTGTATAGTAAAGTCACAGATTTAACGTTTGATGACTTACTAAACAACTGCCAACTACTTCCATTACAAACTAACCGTTTTTTTGTTTGTTTGTTTTTTTGCCCCAGTTTTCTCCCTCAAAACAGGAAGCATGTTAAAACTCTGACACAGACGCTACAGAAATCATGTAAAGATTAAATAAGCCTCCCATGTTTTTTAAATTTAGAAATCAACTCCTTGTCCAAGCAGAGATTTAAAATGCTTTGAGCAATACTTTCTCTCGTGTTCGGCTTCCTGTCATTTCACTGTGACAGATCTGATGTCATTCAGAGGCCTGAGGCGTAAAGTTTCTCACAGAGGGAAGGAACAGGTCATAAACCAGTGTTGCTGTAAATAACCTGCGGCAGCCCCGTGTGCTTTGTGGATTAAAGTAAACGAGGGAGGTGATTGATTAACACTGCATTGTTATACAGATTGAAATGCACTTGTTATTGCCAGAGGTGCTGACGCAGCGACTTGCTCCTAACCGCCACTGCCAGGTAAAAAAGTTCACCTCCTGCCTGACGAGCACGTACCACGGCCATGACCTGGAATGGATCGGATAGAAAATAATAAAGTCAGCAACTGTCAGGGCCGCAGTTTAACATGGAAGAGAAAGTCCAGTTTTGGGGTTTAATCATGGAAACATAAAACGCCAACAAGAGTGTATAAATGTCAGGAACGCTTTTTCATATTTTTGAGGTTCCAGGAAGCTTTTATAGAAAAGCAACTACAAACAAGTCCTGAGGTTTTTGAGGTTCTAATTTGTATTTCCACCACACAGGAACCCTTTTAGTTTTTTTTTTTGTTTGTTTTTTGTTTTTAGCGGGTTGGTGCCTCGATTTTTTTTCCCCTCCCCTCCGCCAATGAGGTTATGGTTTTGTCTGCATTGGTTTGATTGACTGTTATTAACTTTACACAAAAAGATATGAACAGAGTTTGATTATTTTTTTCACGATTTTGGAGATGATCCGGATCTAATTGTGGGTCCAGGAATTTTTAAAAGATTCTTTAACACTGTGAGATTGGAAGTGTCATTTTACAGCAGGCCCAGCAGGGAGTGCTGTGTACTTTGCTATTTTGTCGGCTTGGAGGATGTTTGGGTTTGCCAATTTATTTTCATTTATTTTCTTGTTTTAGTTTTACTGCACAAAGATAGTGCTTACAGTGTGAAGGCATAACAGTGATATTGTCCTATAATAAAACATTTCAGCTAACACTTGGATTTACCATCTTAATATAACATTTGCATTACAGAATGCAGAAAATCATGTGGGAATCATTATGTCGTCCATATAAGTATGACTACTGTATATCCTGCATGAACACAAAGAAAAGACTCAGACTCGCTTCTCGCTTTGTCACTTGATAATGTGAGTGGGAAGTAAGGTGGAAATAAAGCCACCCATGTTGAAAAAGTGCCATCCGTTATGGTTCTTTAGTTTAGTGTACAAGTAAATGGATAAACATACAGTTTAAAACATAGAATTGTTTGGATGCATTGAGAACTTGTACAATGTAACAGGAGCACAGTAGAACCCGATAAGGATGTTGTATGGTCTCCAAGGACATGGTCAAACTTTGGAGATGAAAAAAAAACATGCAGATGTGGTCAAATCAGGACACGGTATTGACTTAATGAAGATAAAGTGGCAATGGCATTGATGTAGTAACAACGTAACCAAAATCTGGTAGGAACTTCATTGGCATAGTACAAGTGCAGCGTGGACTTGTTGAATATAGATGTGGACCCAAAACTTGCAGAATGATTGAAAAAAGTGGCATGTGGTGGTATTTATAAGGAGATGTCTTAAGGGCATAGTGCGATTTGATTGGTAGTAGTAGTAATAACACAATGGACAGGTTGCATGTGTGTTCATGGCAACCATAAGAAATTAGTAGGAACCTGAGAACCTGGCATGGACGTGGTAAGGATGTATATAACTTGGAAACTGCACATTTTTTCCCATTTTGACCACACCCCCCACAGCATCCATCAAAATTCCCATGATTTACTTCTGAGTGTGATGAAGGACTCAGTGAGTGGGTGTGCATGGATACAGAGAGTTTAATATAAAGTAGTGCTCAGTACTCAATATGGTACTTACAGTGTAAGGTGCGGAAATCGACGCCTAGGTATGGGTGTGAGCCTCTTCGTTCTGGTTCAAATCCTACCTGGCTCCTCACTCTCACATCTCCTAGAAGGCATCAACACAAAGTCCCTCAAGAGGTTTGTTAGATCACAGATTAAGGTCTAGTCTGGTGCTGGACACACACACACACACACACGCGCACACAACGTGGAAAGGAGGGCAAGGAAAGAGAGAGCATGCAGCTCCATGCCGGGAGGAGAAAGGCATTAGTATTCAGACTGGCACAAGCAAGCTAAACTTAAGGAAAGAAAGGCAAGCTTGTGCCTCAGCCCAAGTCGGAATGAAGGGTGGGTGAGGTGAAGGGTGGGCAAGGAGGGAGGTTGGGGGTGCTGAAGGGGTTTGGAGTCAGAGGGACATCAATGAGGTTGGCTCAAGCTCTTGAGTCACATCTGTTAAATTCTCATTCAATAGGCCCTTTCATGAGACTGAGTGTTGGAGACAGAAGAAGGGAAAAACATAAAGGAAAATAGAACAATAAAAATTACTCAAATCAAAAAAAGCTTGCACAGAATTCTATTGAGTAATGGCAGCCTCCAACAGATCAAGTCACTAATGATTGGTGTACAATGTGCAATAAACAAGTGAATAAATATAAACAAATAAGTAAATCAGTAAATAAAGAAACAGCCTCCCACCAGTACATTTACTTACTTGAAAACAGCTGTTTGAATATTACACAAGCCCCTATCAAAATACCAAAACTGTGAATTACAATTACATAAAACACTATCTTTATAATAAAAAAAAAGCAAGAACGAAAAAGAAATAATCATTCAACCAAAAGGCAGACATAAAGTAGTAAAAAATATTAAAGCATTCAAAAGACAGGGAAAAAAAATGTATAAAAGTGTAACAGAACGCATCACGCATGCAATCAGGAAGTACCACACATGAGAACCCAGACTGAAGCTCATCGAGCATGCAGGAGGCGGAGGAGGGGAAGCCGCTGAGGCTGGAGAAGCGTGGGGCAGGAGGGAAGTGTTGGGGAACGGGAAGGGGAATGGGCGGTGTTTAAAAAATATATATATATTTTTTAAATCTCCATAACACTAAAACCACAGCAGGTTTTTCTCAGTCTAAACTTCTCGGTTTCTTTAGCAGCAGCATGACCTTTGACCTCAGCAGCTCGATCTCTGTAACTTCTCCACGCATTGATGATTATTAACAGCGTTATGTGAGAATGCCACCGCCTGCTTTCTTGAGCGCCGACACTGCATGCTTTAGCCGAGCGGATGGGGAGGGGGTGGCGGTGGAAAGAGGAGCAAATAACTGGACGCTCTTGTTTACTCTTGGACTGTTTTATCGGTCACGGCTCAAAATAAAAAGTAGCAGGTCAGGGTGAGGTGGCTGTTTTTTTTGGCTATGGGCTTCGGAAAGTAGCGCTTATCAAAGCTTTTAAAATTTCACTGCACATTTGCACAACCTTCAGCGCTGATGTTTGTGTAGCCGAGAATTACTGCTCGTAAATATAACAGTAAAATAAAAATACGGCTGGAATTTTAAATAAAGTGGAAAGGGAAAGAAAATATTCTTTCAAAATATTCGTCCATGCACATGCTCATTAAAGTCTAAAGAAATCCTAAAAAAAAATGTTACTGCGAATAAAAACAGATATTAATATCTAATAAAAATAATTAATTAATTTTTTTATTTTAATTATATAAAATTAATAAAAGTTTAAAGGGATCTGCCAAACTTTTCAATGTAATCTTCAGCTACTGCACTATAGTGTGTGTGTGTGTGTGTGTGTGTGTGTGTGTGTGTGTGTGTGTGTGTGATTACCACAGACAAGAATTAAAACTGTTCAAGCATCAAGAAAAAAAATTGTTAAATTACATCAATAAACACTTAAAATGTTTTTTTTTTCCTAAACTTTTAAATTAAATACATTTGTCATTATGCCAATACACACCAACATGGCCATGTTTCTCTAACAGCAAAACAAAAATATGTGGAAAAGCATCAAGAGCTAGATTAGACAATGGAACACAAGTGGTGCACGGGTGGCTTGTGGTGTATATTCATGCGGGCAGACTAAGCTAGCATTCAGGTAGGAAACTCGTGAGACAAACGAAATTGAAATGAACATAAGCATGCAGTACTTCATTCATCCGGAAGAGAAATTAGGCTACTGGTTTATTTATATTTTGGGAAATTTTAATTTATATGTAGCTCTAGATCATTCACTAGAAAATACATAAGCAGGATGAAAAAAAAAAACCTGCCAACATCTCTAATTCAGATTAATTAATAATATATTATAGAAATGGGCATGTGACGAGTAACCCGATTACTCACAATTCAGTTTTCCTATGATATTTTGTGGCGGAAAAATAAAGTGAATAAAACTTAAGTTTTCCTTTTGTTAAACAAAACTCTGTTTTATAATTATTTACACACATTTAATGTCTGGAATAATAGATAAAAAGACCCTATTAATATTCCTTTTATTAAAAATAACAGTGAATAACAAACCAGTGCTTTCTTAAAAATACATTACTGAAGGCTGCAGTCAGGACCAAATACAAAACAACTTCCCCCACTTGTTTCTTTTTCTTTACATTTGCATGTAAAAATGGACGCAGGGATGTGTTTTTGTGGCATACAAGCTGAATGCTCATGTACTGACTTCTACCTATGCACATGTATTCTCTGTATTGTGTGCTATTGCACCCTCCACTAATAAACAACACAATTACTGCTAGGAAAAACGAAAGAATTATGCAGCTTAAAATTAATAATAATAATAATAATAGTAATAAAAAATAAAGAGCCCCATTTTTTTTAGGATGAATAAGCCTTAAGCAGCCACATAATATAAATAATAATAATAATATTAAGTTGCATAATTCTTTCATTTATTATAATAATAATAATAATAGATCGACAGGTGGATCGGTGCAGCCTCTGCTGTAAAGGAGACTTTACTTGTACCGATCCGTCGTGGTGAAGCGGGAGCTGAGCCGGAAGGCAAAGCTCTCAATTTACCAGTTGATTTACGTTCCTACCCTCACCTATGGTCACGAGCTTTGGGTAGTGACCGGAAGAACAAGATCGTGGACACAAGCAGCTAAATGAGCTTCCTTCGCAGGGTGGCAGGGCTCTCCCTTAGAGATAGGGTGAGAAGTTCTTTCATCCGGGAGGAGCTCGGAGTAGAACCACTGCTCCTCCGCTTTGAGAGGAGCCAGCTGAAGTGGCTCAGGCATCTGACTAGAACGATTAGAATGCCTCCCGAACGCCTCCCTAGTGTAGTGTTTCGGGCATGTCCAACTGGGAAGAGACCCCGGGGTCGACCCAGAACACGCTGGGGGGACTATGTCTCTCGGCTAATCTGAAAACGCATGGATGCCCCCCATCCCAGAAGAGCTGGAGGAAGTGGGTGGGAACAGGGACGTCTAGACCTCACTGCTTGGGCTGCAGCCCCTGTGACCTGACCCCGGAACAAGCGGAAGATGATGGCAATAATAATAATATTAATAATAACAACAACAACCACCACCACCATTTTTGAATTCCAAGAAAAAAGTTCCCCTGTGTACGTATTCCAAAGAGTCCAGGAGCCCAGTTGTTTTTTTAAACCCTTTGCAGTTTAGGCCACACCCACTTAATATTTATATCCAAATGCTGATGTTTAGAGCTCTAAACAAATGGTCACTGTTACACCCCAACTTTTAAGAGAGTCCAACATTGTGCTTCACATTATGAGTAAAGTTTGCATGAACACGATTTAGAGAGGTGAAAAAAGTTTTTGGGGGGAAAGGGGTAGAAGTTCTTATCTACGTTACTCATGTATAAAAATTAGAGCTCTGCTGGATAAAGATTAGAGACCAGAGAATGCAGATGTCTCTGTTCAACGTTGCTGTAGCCTCGTGTAACAGGAAGTAAAGTATGAGCCTCTCCAATTTCTCACCATCGAGCTGCTTAAAGAGGTCAAAAGGTCAGGGAAAATCTGGGGTGTATCTATGTTAATTAGATTTACTGTAATCAAATCACATCAAATTTCAAAAGGCAAGATCCTGAGGGGACCTAAACCCTCCTACTGATGAGATTATCTGAGGCCGTGTGATTGACGGGGCAGGTATCCAGTACACACTGCACATGTAATCAGAGACAGAGCTACAGTGTTTCCTGGTTTGTTTTAGTGTGTGTATTAGGTATAAAATGTTGCTTACCTAGCATACGAATATACAGAGCAGTTTGATCAGAACTGTCGTAGGAGATTGCGCCGCGTCTCTGTGCAGGAAAAAAGAGGTTTGAGTCAGTATTTAAATAAAATGCATTGCTACGATTAAATACATAAAAAGGTACAACTGGCAATAAAAAAAGGCTGTTTTAAAATGTGTAATGCAAAAGAATGTGATGGGGAAAGAAAACATTTTTAGACTGGTTTAGATTAAGGTTGTGGTTTAACAGCTCAAATAAATACTTTTAAACATACACAGTCCCTCCATGATGATTTTTCTCAAAGGTCACGTATCCAAAACACAGACGTAGGACAAAATTGGTCTGATGTTGGCAGTCCATGTCAAGTTTTTTAACTAGGAAAAACAGAGTTTATCATGACATGATGCATTAAAAAAAAAAAAAAAAAAAAAAAAAAAAAACAACAACCAACTGACTGCCCCTTTAATAACGAGCACAATAAACACACAAGCACTTCTAGGCAAATTTATTCAACTTCATATGTAACTGACTGATGCTTTCAGATACCTGAACATAAACAAACATTTGTTGTTTTCCTGAAATACATGCGAGGTGTTGACTGTCAGTGGGAAAGCAAGGTTGTACTACTATAGAAGTGTTAAACAGCCAGAGACTGGACCATTCCTCACCGATACTGATCCAGCATGCGCACACACACACAAAGTTCTGAATTAGGCACGCCTCATCTCTCCTGTTTAATCTTCTCTTCCATTTCCTGCCGCTACAATAAGCTGCAGGCTGATTAACACACAAACACAAACTCACACCTCATCTCATGAAGTGAACGTGTTATAAAAGCTCTGGTTATTAAGCAAGACTGTCCAATAAATAAATATACAAATAAAGCAACCTTCCCCATCCAAAATCATCCTTCCTAGCTATTCCTATAAAACTTAGAGCACCCTATAATCTAAAACCTATTACATATTAGCAATACTTTTTGAAAAAGAAGAAAAGAAACAAAAAGATCAGGACATTCTTTTTCTCACGCAAACATTTCTCAGTTAAATCAATGAACAAAAATAATTGTATTAAAATTATCCTGAGCCACACTTTAAACTGCTCTTCATTAGTTCTCTCTTGACTTGATGCCCAATTAAATTAAAAAATATATATATAATAATAAAGATAAAAAATTATATATATATATATATATATATATATATAATATGAATGCATGAATAAATGAATAACAATAGTAAAATACTTAATAGTAGTAATAAAAATATAAAAAACAATAATAAAAATAATAAACTGTAATGGATGATAGTAATACAAATATAATAATAAAAATTAAAAGCAATAAATAATAATAATAATGTCATTTGATGGTTAATAATGTACGAGATGTCTTGATAAAATGATCCCTTTATAGTGATTTAGCAATTTGCCTTCTAGACGTTGCTGCACTTAAACCCACCTGACAATTAAATAAGTGTAAATGTAACATTCAAATCAAAGAACTGCTTAAAAAAAAAATCAAGCTACAAACTACTCAGAAATCTTTCTGCAGGAGGGAAGGAGACGAGGCTGAAAAGCTTAAGACCTGGCTCGTCTTGTGCTGCCTTTTCTTCTTTCTCGCTCTTTTATACACACACACACACACACACACACACACACACACACAGTACAGCTTTTAGATGGCTGGACATGGTGTCCCCAGATGGCACACAATTCAGTGTTTGACGTCAATGGACAACCAATTTGCATACTTGATTTTTAGCCATTATCAGTCCTGCTCTCCCTTCAAACTCCTCAAACGCAATTATTGAATAATTTAAAAGACGTATTTTTTCCTGGCAAAGCCGCAAAAATAAATAAATAAATAAAAATGTGTGCGCGTGTGTGTCTGTGTGCATTATTCGCTAATTCCTGATATAAAAGTTAACCCCACAGACGACAGTTTGAGATGTGCCCACACCTAGACTCAATCCAGGCACCCTGCAATAATGACGTGTGACCTGCTCAGGGACATGACAACACACTTGCTACGGGCAGACATGAAGCAACAAGCACACGGTCTGTTGAGTCATTTCGCCGTCCACGAGCACCATGTTTACACACATCACTCGGCATTCGGCTTGGCATGTGAGTAAATCACAAGCAGGGGGTGCTGAGAGGAGCGTGCCCATATGGCACGGGTGTTACCAAAGGCTGGTATAACCCCGAAGAGAGCAGAATAACATCACCTGCTTTAGCATGAACACGCTCAGTGGGCCTTCGACTGACTCATGAGGACACACCTGTGACTTCACAGAGATTTTGGAAAACCAATATAATTCATCACTCTCGCTCTTTCTTGGCAAGACTACAGACCTTCTGTACAACCCTCAAAAGAAAAGAAAAAAAGAAGCAGTACAAAAGAAAAGCATGATCAGAACCATTTATAAACTTCATGAGGAATTTCAGCCCCGCATTGAGGACACTATTTGAACAGGTTTAACTCGGCACAGACACATGCCAACCACTACACAACAGCGAGGTGTGAACCGAGTTAAAGGCTCTTGTGAGTTTTCACGGACGCGCCGGAGCCAAAAGACAAAGTACAGACATGTAACCTGAACATCTGCTATGTTACAGTCAGCAAATAAAGAATGATAAGATCATAATCAGTGATAGCACAGTCTGATGAAGCAGAGTTTAAAAAGTCTCCACCCTGAATGTTTTTCTTTTGTAATTCCTAACCAGTGAACAACATATAAAACAGTAGTGAGGTTCTGTACATGCTAATACCATTAAAATAGTCTTTTGTCGGCCTTCTGCATTAAAACACAGGAAATGAGGAACGTCACAGAAGACAAAGGTCATGTGAGACGAGCCGTGTTGATCAGCACACACAATGCTCTATACATCTTACCTACAATTTACAAGCATGATCCAGGTGCAGATAAGCACTTACACAGGAAGTGGTACTTCACTAAATGATCATTAAAATTTTGGATGGCTCTGCATGCTTTCAATTGTGCATGGTGACATCACTGGGACGGTAAACTGAAAACTCGCACTTCAGCAACCAACCATGCATGAAATAAACCCCATCAGGATGCACCATTTGGAAAAATATGGTGTAATAAAGTGAACCATTTTCCCTGTAATACTGTAGCAAGTGCTTTAAGTAAGCCTTGTCTACCAAAGTCTACCAAAACTGACTGCAATTCAACTAGAGGGCGCTCTTGAGTTTGTGTTCTCAATGAACAGAAGTGAAGTGTGCAAACAATTATACCTTCTTCTTGACAAAAATGAGCTTCATTAATTTTAGTTTTTGTTAATTATGGTATTGATTATGTACCACAATTAAAAAGATAAGTACTAAATGCCTTTGTTTTTCTTACAGCAAAAACATAAGAAATTTTGCCTATAAAATTCTAGCATAATTGCTAACCTGATACAATACTGGTAAAAAAGAAAAATAAAAGAAAATAATCAGTAATTCACTGTAGGAAAAATGAAAAGGCATTAGCCTTTTGCCAGACATGCCCCTATCCATGGTGTAAATGATCACACATGCTCATCATTTTATTTACTCACTCATTTGCCGAACTGCTTGATCTTGGATCCTATTAGGGTCATGGAGAGGACGGAGCCTATCTAAGCCAACACTGGGCAAAGACAGGGTACACTCTAAACAGCTTGCCTGACCATCATAGGGCCAACGCACAACCATTCACACTCAAACTCACACCTAGGGGCAATCTGGAACAGATAATTATCCTAATGTACATGTCTTTGGACTATGGGAGGAAACCCACCAGAGTACCTTGAGGAAAACCTCACAAGCACAGGAAGAACATTCAAACTTCACACAGAAACTCCCTTGCTGAGCCCGCGACTTCTTGTAGTGAGGCGGACATGCTAACCACTATGCTCCCCATGGACAGACTCTCATTCTCTTTATTTCATCGATCCAGAGAGCCTAAATCATTTCATCTGGATATCTGTTATTAATACAGATGCATATGGAACACAAACTGGCAACAAAAAGTTACCAAAAGTTTATTCATGGTTAGCTTTAAGAAGATAATTTGTCTGGTTCATCACAACAGTCAGCAGAGGAGGGCAAGTTTAAAACATATTATTTGAGACTAAATCCATCTTAATAGTTTGGTAGTGTATAAGTTCAGCGATGAACAGATGGCTTTAGCACAAATTCCAGTAGCTAGATGACTGGATGCCGTTAAAACTGAAAAAAGGTTGATAGATTATCAGGTCTCCAGTTTTAATAGCAATGGCTAGAAGTGGTAAAGTTCAAAAAAGTTTAAATAAGCTGCTCAAACCCCACAACCTCTTCCAGGCATTCTGTCGTTCAAATGTAGAAAGACCAGCTTACTTTGTGGTACAAGTTTTTCAATTAGACACTGTATACAGAAAGAAAGCTTGGATGAGAAAATGGACACAGAATTAAGTCTGTTAAGTCATTTAAATACATGGAGATGGGCAGTGCTAAAAATGGTGTGACAGCTAGTCAGCAGGGGTACTAGACTTCCAGCGACTTCACACTAAAGACCTGATCGGTAGGACATCCATGGGGAAAACATGTACAGTCCATGATAGGAAGAATATGATACGGTGTAAATTTCCTGCGAAAGAGCTGTTACTACAGAAAATATTATTACGCATAAACCTTAATTGCATTACTGCACTATTATAAGTAATTATATTTAATTTCTGCAGTATAACCAGTTAACAATTTTAAAAATCATGAATAAAAACACATAAACCCCTTACTTTAGTCTGATTAACATATGTCCATCTGATCTACGCATGCTGTTTTTAAGAATTCTAAATGACGGCGAAGACTTTTGGAACTGCAATTTTTCGATATTAATCAAAGGATCCTTCAAGAGAGATCAGACTTTGACAACATAGCAGATATGCGCCCCCTGCAGGCGAAGGTTCCAGGATGCAACTTTTAGGCCGAATTTGGAAAAATAAGCATGAGTTCTACTGTAATCGGTTTACTCTTAGTAAGGCATAGCTATTCCTTCATCCAAGGTGACTGTTAAGGCTGGATCTGGGATGAGAGGAGCGAACACTCACACGGAGTGTTGGGATTAAGACCGAGATAAGATCGAGAAGGGGATCCTGTTTGATCAGCTGTACCACGCAGCGAGAGAATCCTTGAGTAGAAACGTTCCGAAGGAGGGCAGAGTCACGCAGATGTTAAGCACACTATTAGGACATGCTAGCTGTAATATTTTGTTCACGCCTCTCATACACAGAACATTGTTTTACTCAAAAAGTGCTAAATGCTACATTTCGATCGAAAACCTACCTTGGGGAAAATCCATCTGATGAGAAATGCAATTACAGACCAGATTAGAGCTATTCCCATTGGACCTTGAGGGCACGGATGATCATAGTCTCGGTCTCCAAGAGTGGGTGTATGTTACTATGCGTGTCAGAGTGTGGGCGTTCGTGTGTGTGTGTGTGCGTGTGTGTGTGTGTCAGAGACTCAAGCTTAAGGCCTAGACAGCATGCCGAGTGCTGAGCTTAATGCAGCTGTCTTAGCCGTGCTGCCGTCACCTGACCACACAATCATGGGACAGGCGCCATGGAGAGACACAGACATACACAAACCAGCTGTCCATGATGGCCATGAACGCCTCTCATAAACTCCACCTCCTACACGCATACATTCACACCCCTCCATCCCCACATCCTCCAAGTGAAAACAAATCAGAGCAGCACGTCCTTTGATGCAAGCAGAAGGAGGGGCTTAGAGGGACTGAGCATGCTTTACTCTCCTTATCAGCGCAGCTCAAGTGCACACAGTAAACTCCATCTAATAAATAATGCACTACCCCGACCTCCACCACCCTAACGAATGATTAGGACACAGTGATTTACTTTCCATTATCCTTGCCTTTTTTTCCATTATCCTTGCCTTTAACAACTACATAAACCAGTTTCTAACCCCCACACCTCCCACCTCCATTCAGTAATATTAAAATGCAGATTTTTTTGTAAAGGATTCAATAATGAATAAAACAACAGGTCGTATTACAGACAAAAATCTTTATGAAAATCCATCTAATTCTTAAAAAAAAAAAAATACATTCATTCCAAATTTTGTTGCTTTTCATCTAATAAGTCTAGAATGAGTGGAAGAACCGACCAGGTAGCTTACGCAGTTAGCTGAGAATGGAGTCTCCCTGCACACCACTCATAATTCCCTAGCAACCAGCATCAGGTGGCACTGAGGACTGTAAGCCTGATCCTCGCAGCGGGAAAAATTTATTTGCAGATAAAGTGGTGGGAAAAAAATCAGGATGAAAGTATTCGATGGTAAGAACATGTGTTTTAAAAAAACGCGCACGCACATTCTGATCATCAAATACTTTCATTCAATTTTTTTTTGCTTTTTATTGAATAATGCTACGATGAACTGAAGAGCTGGCCGGCTACTGTTAGCAGTTAGCTTAGCACGAGATGTGACCGCTTCTTATTTTTGTTTTGACATAGCTAATAATGGTATATAGGGTGATATCCTTCCATCAACAGATCCAAAAACACAACTGCCAGGGCTTTTTTATGCTCCAGCACATCTCCTAACTACCTGAACTACCAGTCCACTGAGCGACCAGTGAATAACCTATAGTTATATTTTCTAACCATAAGCATGGCTGAACCCATGTTAATGTGTGTCAGTAACAAGTTACCATGGCTAGATGTTTGTGCTGGGTTTGACTGTAACACTCAACGCAATGTTTACATGAAACATGTTACGAGACCTGCTATGTTGAATCAGGCGGATTCTAATTGATGCACCTGATACATGGGCTAGGGCTGTAGTGCACTCTGTTCACTCTATTACTGCATACCCTATTTAGGGTGTTTATAGAGGGAGCCAATTGAGATTTGGAAGTCACCTCTAAAAATGACGCTGGTGTCTTTTTTTTTTACGCTATTTGCTTAAAAAAAAGTTAAGTTAAGCTATTTGCATGCGTCAAAGGAAGCTAATGAAGTCTGATAAGGTTCTAAACGCTTTGGGATGTTGGCTGTAGAATGTAAACATGTTT
Organism: Neosilurus hyrtlii; assembly: GCA_028564935.1. Classification (NCBI taxonomy): domain Eukaryota; kingdom Metazoa; phylum Chordata; class Actinopteri; order Siluriformes; family Plotosidae; genus Neosilurus; species Neosilurus hyrtlii. Next base: position 2,335,340 of record JAOUQZ010000025.1, on the reverse strand, counting down.
ATTTATTTAGAAACGTGCAGTGGACTTTTTCTGTTTGTAAAGAAGTAAAAAGTGTGTGGAATTATTTAATGAAAGTCCCAGTTTGATGAAGCCTGTCAAAGAAGTGCTGGTGTATATATTCACACTCCCGTAAATGTACCTGCTGATTACCAAATCTACGCAATTTTCTCATGGTTCACAGATATCATCATGTGTTAAAAAAGTCACACTACTTATAAAAAAAAAAAATCATCATGAGAGCTTGTAAGGCCCACTTTATGTCCATATTTTAAGTAGATCCAGAAATTACCTTTCCTTTAACTTGCTGTACAATTACATTAAACAGGGAGCCTGGAACAGGAACTCAGAATACTTTTTCCTTCACTAAACAAAATATTTTATGTGAAATGAAGCATGTTTACATAAACGGTAATAAAAGTGTTCAAAAAGTATAAACCCTTCCTTCTTTACTGTAATCCACACTCCAACCTAAACTAACCAGAGATATTCCAGCCGTAGCCTAATGGTTTGAGAAGCGTGTTTGGGACCGAAAGGTCAGTAGTTCAATTCCTGAACCAGCAGGAAAAATGTGTGGCGGTGGGGGAGTGAGCTGCACCTTCATGACTAAAGTGCCTTTGAGCAAGGCACCTAACCCCCAACTGCTCTCTGGGTGCCCCAGTGTGTGTGGCAGCCCACTGCTCTGTATGTGTGTGTGTTCACTGTTTACATGTGTGCTCACTCGGCTATAATTTCCCATGTGGGATTAATACAGTATAGCAAACAAAAATAAAATAAAAATGGACAACCATGTTAAGTTGTTACTGATACACATTATCATTGGTCCAGCCATGCTTTTGGGAGAGAGAATATGTTAGAATATGTAAACCTGTTAAAATAATTTAAAATATAAACACCACAACCTGGAGAGTGAGTTTATGCTTTTTATTCTAAAAACCCTGATAATTGCGATGCAAACCTCAGCATTTTCTATACAAAGCTTTATGAACATTTGAGATATTATGAGATATAATAGAGATATATTATGATAATATAACAATGAGATTATACCTAAATGTATATAATTTATTTTGGCTATATAGTGTACATTTAAATATATTGTCGGTAAAACCAAGTGTGAGGAGTACCAAATGATGAGAGCTTTATTTTTGGCATCAGTGTCATTTTGGATTTGGTTGTGAGGCAAAACTGTGGCTGTCGTGACTGCTCTGATTTTAAATAAAATATCCATTGTTAAACCAAACCAAGTATGCGTCATGTTCAAATCCATTTCCCAGTCCCATTCTTGGCCTTGCAAACACCTCGTTTTTTGAGAACAGGTGTGCAATCAAACGCTCTCCCGCGGCCTAAATTAGGCCTGGCGTAGCACTGACATCACCACATATGTCTGTGGAGGAGAGTTTCCACAAATAGACTCGCAGCACGTTAGGCGAACTGAACACCGCACCACGGGCGCTACAACATACACAAGACACCTCACTGTTTCTCACATGACTTTCCACACGATGCGGACTTATTTAAAGGGTGTGATTTTAACTGTGACTTTTACTGTCTGGAAATAATCTTCTACACATGAGCCCTGAGTATGAACACACCCCCACATGAGTTCTTACTTGGACTTGATCTTGGTTGAACATGCAAACTTATCTCTGTATGTTCACATGGTCAGATATTTAAATACACACACACACACACACACACACACACACAAACAAAAGGAGGCGGCTGCTGAAGACATGGGTGGGCGAGAAAAAAACCTGCGGTTTGAGGATCCAGAGATGAAGCACCCAGCTGCTGATTCCAAATCCAAACACAGGAAATGTGAAGATGTTGCGTGTGACCACGCGTCCCTGGGGGGTGAAGGAGGAAACTCCGATGTCGGTCATCAGAGGAGATACACTTCCGTTAGGACCATTTCATCAGTTACAAGTTATATGCAAGCAGCTTAATAACGTTCAACCTTAAACGTTATCTTGCGACTTGCTGCAACTGTGTCGTTGGTCACGCCCACTGCAATTCAAAAATCATGATCTGGATATTAAGGAGCACGCGGCACGATTATATGAAGGTTAAGCTGTTGACAGAAACCCTCCCAGAGTTCCATGGGTGACTCAATGTAAGTGGTACAAGTCATGCGCGGCAATTTTTAGAGTTCCCGCAATCGTTGCCACCACCTTCCACACAGGAATAAATGGGCCGGAGAAATAAAGAAAATGGGTACAAGCGGACTATATAGACTTGCACTTCACTTCTCTATGAGAATTTCTAGTTATATTTATATTTACGCTCACACGCTGTTACAGAAAAATATAAATCAGCACATGGTGATGTAATGACCTTCCCAAAGGGTTTTATTCCTCATATACATGTATCGATGACCATGTGATTGGTCATTGATAGCAGTATTATTCATAACAGAATAACTTCATATTCAATCCATTTATTGTTATCTTTAGTGTTGTGAAATCTAAAACACAAGTAAGCTCTTCTATCACTTACACTTACTCATTTATAGATGCTACATAGCAACCGTCACTGCTGCACTTTCTCTTAAAGCTTAAAACAAAATTAAATATAGCTTGTACGCATATAGAAGCCAAAACAAAACATTTGGTGACTTTTGTTGAAGGAAAATGGAAAGTTTCATGCTTTGCTTCTGACTGTTACTGGAGACTTGTCCTTAAATACCAAATAAATGTCTTTTAAGAAAAAAAAAAAAAAAAAAAAAAAAGCACTAAAGCTGAGGTGGATATCACTGATTAGTGCCTGATGGGAACAAACACATTATTAAACACATTTTTAAAGTGTGATACTGTTTACACATTGTAACGTCTTTTGAAACCTGTTGAAAGATTAAATGAAGTGATGTTTACCGTAAAAGCCCATACTGCACAGCTTTACTTTTTGCGACAGGATTTTGTTTATATTATAATTAGAGTTTTTGTCTGCAGTATTGATTCAAGCATTATCCCAAGTTTTCAAGATGAATATCACGAGATAGCAAACCAGTAAGTTTGCAGCATTCACATGTACTACACACTAACAACAATATTATACATTTTGCTCATTAGAGCTTTTAAATCTTTATGTTTAGTGTAAGTTTTCTGGAATTTATTTTTCTACTGCTATAGAATTCCAAGTGAATATGCCATGTTGCTATAGAAATGATAAACATGGGCAAATATTCTGATAAAATAAGCCATCTTGGGTTTCTGCTTCTGTCATGGTCTGTTTAGTAATATATCAGTTGTAATTATCAAGCATTATTTGGTGAAATAAATTCATTGTGAGGAACAACTTAAAATGGAATGAATTTTAACCTGATGACCAAAAGAGTTGTTGTTTTTATCTGTACGGTGACCTTGAGTGCCAAGAAAGGTGCCTTTAAACAAAAATTATTATTATTATTATTATTATTATTATTATTATTATTATTATTATTATTATTAATAATAATAATAATAAGTTACGTACACTCTTACCGGAGTGTCTGGTGTATAAACATTTTTTTAAAATATCCAAAATGGGTTTGAGTTTCAACAGTTTCGAGACATAATTACTGATCTTTTCAATAAATTAATTATGTGCAAGAAATGTTTTGTAAAATTACTAAAATATTTTTTTTTCCCCCAAATTGAGTCTTTCATGGAAACTTTCTCATCTGTACACTGCAAATTATTTGGTTCTTACCAAGATAACAAAATTTCAATTTAGAAGTGTTAGATAATTTATCTTGTTTTAAGAGTTCTTAATTTCTTATTTTAAGTGTTCAACTTTACAGTATAATCTTAAATCAAGAAATATTGTCAAGTGAAATTATCTTGCAGCATGGACAGATAATTTCACTTGGATGGATTACCCTAAAAAAATTTAAAAACTGATTTAATACAAAAATAAAAATAGGAGGTGAACAATAGTCTGATGTAAATAAGATTCTGTAAAATTCTGTTTGGCTGAAATAAGTGGACTGGTTCAGGAGTAGTTGAAGATTAAAAGTAAGAGCGACAACAGATGATGACACAAGACGACACATGATCCCTATGTGTAATAATTACTGTTTTTAAGCTTTGATTTTTCTGCCAAGTTTGTTCCCAAAGTCACATCCTCAAACCTTTTCCTAATTACGTCTCAGAGAGGGTGGTGAGATTCAGCTGCCAACAAACAGAGAAACTTCCTTTCTATAAAATTCACCACAGATGTCTGTGTGTTTCTTTTTTTCAGCTTTTCTATTTTATCCCCTCCCTGAAAAAAAAAAAAAAAACTTGTCCTCCCACCCCCTCCCAGGTCTCCAGGAAGTTACATTCACTTCTTCAGGAAACTGTCCCAGTGCCATACTGAGGTCACATCACTCAGAAGAGGTCATGTACCTTACTTCGAACACGTATAGGCCAGCTTCTGTTTTCTTTCCTCTTAGCGCAATAACGGTCAGTTTATCAGCACTTCATTCTTCCTCATATGATCAACTGCAAGCGGATGAAAAAAGAGGAAGCTGTGATGGTTCCCATTAAGTCTCAGCCTGTCTCAGATTAAAGGAACAGTGCTCGGGTTCATAAATTCACAACCACTGCGAGACGCTCTGTAACGGCACTGTATGTTCCTGTAAGATCCGTGCCGTAACCGAGATGCGTGTACAGCACCCAGAATGGAGTAATGCAGAAGCCCACTGCTTCAATATAATCATTTCTTAAAAAATAATAATAATAATAATAATAATAATTAATCAATAAATAAGAGTTTAGCATCACACTGTGGAAATAATCCATAATGTTTCTAATGAATAATTTTTGAGCATAACACCAATGATGTATACATCATTAAAAAATTTTTTCTAAAAATTAAATGAGTACTACCACTACCACCACCACCAATACTACCACTAATTATTTTTATTAGCAGTAGTAATAATAATAACAATGATCTCATATTTGTACTTTAATTAAATATTTGAAGAAGCAGGGATTTTAAAATATGTAAAGCTCCTTTGCAACTATGTCATACAAAGCTCCATACAAATAAAACTAAATTGAATTGTATGGAATTTTTAATTCTGTAAGTGATGGACATTAATAACATGGCTGAAAAAGTTTTTTTTTTTTTTAAATCAAGTTTTCTGGGCTTTAAGCTGAAGATATGTCACATGGCTTTATCGTTAATGTTAAAAGTAATAATTCCAACTCTACTGGAAGGCTGAGTCTCTGTGGCCTTCTTTCCTATCTTAAAAGTGCAGTCAAGATCACTTAATAAACATGACTATTATTTGACCATAACAGTAAAACACACAGCACAGTTCAGTGTTCCTTTAAAAACTCCACCAGTGTTAAATGTGGCCGCCAAGGAAAACAGTGAAGAGGCACGGCAAATATCAAGTAAATACACAATCAAGCTGTTAAAGCTACAGTTTCAAAGCTAGAGATGCACTCAAAGTGTAAGGTACCCCGCCACACAGCATGGATAATGTAGCAAACATGCTCTATATGTTATCCATGTGCTCATCTTATGAGAAGATCTATAGTATAGAGATGTGACCAAATTAGGGAAAAACCCTCATTTATTTGAAGGACGTACAAGACGGCTGGGGTTTACCCTTTCAAGGTCGCAGGTAACCGTCTTATTTTGGTAGCGTCCACACCAAGTTTGGTGAAAATCCATGCATGGATATGGACAGGATTTTCTTCACAGTAGTGTGAGGAATTGGCAATGTATGCCTCGAATAATTCATTTGTAATCTGAAATGTGTATCAGTTAAATTCTTACCTCGCTCCCTCACTTTCTCCATCAGTGCCAATACTCCACTGTTGCTGGTGTTTTAGAAAATTTCCAAGGTGGATGTTGTGTCCTATAGGTTCCCTTGGACATGATAGAATTGGATTTTTTTTATTTACATTTTTTTTTTTCCGGTATGGCGTGTTGAGCCATCTCTTATTACTGTTCTTTTATGGGAGGTGGTAACCTGCATTAAGGTGCACTAACTAACTGAAATAGAGATTTTTGCCTTTCCTAGTAATTAATAATGAATGAATGTTTTTTTTAAATATATTTAATATACAGTGTAACACATTCAATAAGAAATGCTTATAATAATTGTTAATATGTAGTTCTCTTCTACAGTTTGTTCATGAATGGACAAAGCAAACTATACCAAGCCTTTATCCACTGTGAACCATTATGGAATTACATGAAGAACAAGAACAATGAGATGCAGTAAACAAACACATACACACACTCTCTAAATCGTACTAAAGCATCTCATGAATAACTTACTTTATGTGCACTGCTAACTTACTAGAAATCACCCCCCAATCAAAAGAGGACATGAGAACCTGCAGGCATGGGTCAGCGCATGTTCCCGGACCCTGAGCAAACTACTTTTTATAGAAAGTTTCAGATAAGTGTGTTGTTCATATAGTGAATATGAACTAAATAGGGTTCATTTTGTTTTCCCCATGGCACGGCAAAAGTCAGCTGATATCTACTTGTTGTAAGTATCTGACTGGGAAATGAGCCATGGTAGAGCAACAGGAGTAATAGAGCAAGTCTCAAGGTGATAATGACATTTGGATACAAACCATGAATATGAGAATCAGAACACTGCAAATTCCTGTGGCCTTTCTATCGAAGAACAAGTGCATGTAAACGGTTGAGTACTAGACCATCACAAAAATGAACGATATATCGGAAATATAAAATCTCTCTGGTTCTGATTAATGCCTCCTTGCCTGGTCTATGAATTCTGGTGGACGGCCCTCTCTAGGAAAGTTTGCACTGGTGGCATATTTTTCCATTTTGTAATTATTGATTTACAGGGTTGTACAACTTTGTTCCTTCATCTTTATGGTGTCACTTGCTTGGTGATGCATCTTGATTAGTATTGCTGCAGACTCTGGGGCCTTTAAGGACATGTTATTGTAAACTGAGAATCTGTGACCAGTTGCATACAGGTGAACCTTATCTAACTGATTATGTGACTCCTGAAAGTAACTGATAGCGCCTTATTTAGTGGCTTCATATCAAAGGAGATGAAGACATATGCACATTCCATTTCTCTTTTTATTTCTTGCATTTGACTTCACCTATTGAGTATTTTGTGTGGGTCCATGACATAAACTACAAGAAACAAAGCCCATTTTGACTACAGGTTGTAAAGCATTAAAATAGGAAAAATGCCATTGGCTGAATCCATTGTATATGAATACTTTGTTGAATTTCAGCCCATAACGGTATTATTCACCACTGGTATGCTGGATGTTGTAGCTGTTTTCATGCTAAAATCTGAGCTAAGCAAGCTAAAATGTAAACTATCGTTAACCTCACACATGACGATAAGATAATGGCGTTATCTTAAACGGCTCAGAAGGTTTTCAGCAGTTTGATCATTTTTGCACAGCTGTTAGTTAGAATTACAAAATATCCTGTGGTGGTGCGTTTGACAAAAAGCAGGGTGCATCTGTGCATTTCTTTGTTCTGTTTTGTTTTTTTACGACTGACGTGGACGACCCAACTTTGTGGTGACGTACACTACAGTACAATAATGTCCCCTATTTATTTGAAATTTCCCTAAGTCTCACATATAAATCTTTTAAGGTAATGTTGATGCTTTAAAATAAGAAAACAAGCAGAATATTACTTACTTACTAGGGAAAGGGCTATATACTTGAAATGTTTGAAGTTAAATATTAAGGAACAACTTGTTTTATAGGAATATTACAGGAAGTAAATCAAAACTGGGGAGGTGATATGAAACAGTTTCGGTTACCACCCTGAAGTTGATGACTTTCCTTTAACAGCACATCCTGAAGTGTTTAATTCCTCTTATACCAAAACAATTTAGCAATAATTAGGCTATTGTTTCATTTTATAAAATTTAACACTTCATTTATAGACAAATATAATGCTGCTGGACAAGTTAGCTCATATATAAACACTTGCTTCTTCAATAACTGCTTTGTTTTCTCATTCAACACTAACATGAAGACTAGGATGAAGACATTGCAATTTTTGGTGTTACCAAGAAATGGTAGAATTACGGGGTTTTTTTTAGAAAATAAAGCATTTCTGACTAATCCAGAAGATGAAGATGAAGAAATGCTGTTGTAGGCAAAACATAGGTGACATATTGGTGCAATTTGGCACACACTGCACAAAGTGGCAAAGTTTAATTGTGGAATATAAATGAGGGAGAAAGACTGAGCAAGTTAAACTGTCACTCACTTTATTGCAACAAGCACACACACACACACACATACACACACACACACACACACACACACACACACACACACACACACACCAGCCGAGAAAAGCATATGTGATGCATCATAGACACCAGTCTGAATGCATGTGTAAAAAAAAACCTTAAATATTCATATAATTAAAAAAAAGGAAACATTCGAATAATGATACTGTCTGAGACACTAATTTCGACACAAAATATGCTCATTTCAAATAGTTATACACACGAGATCATATGACATGAAAAACATGATGTAAAGCCTGTATGTAATGTAATACATTATAAGACTATTTTATAAATATCACCATTTGCATTACACATTAAAGGAAATTTGGTTACTAGACTTCTCATAAAATTTCTCACCAAATATCTGATCAGCATTTTGCTGCAAAAAGCTTTTGACAAACTGAGAGAATGCATAAAGTAAATGAAAATCAACAACTTAGAAACATTAATAACTGCATAAAAACACTGATATCTGTGATATATATATACTGAGTATCACCCTTAGAATTTGAGGTTGCGCGCACACACACACACACACCAATAACAACAACAACAACAACTTATGAAATGCTGAACAGCTCATTCAGCATTCTTACCACATCCTGAAACTACGTCAATCCAACGGCTCTGCATGAAGCCCTTATCGCCTCACTGAAGATAAACAAATTCAAGAAGAAACAGTCTCCAAACACTAGCAACAGGGCCTCCAACGAACACTTGCACTCACAGCACAGCCGAGAACTAATCTCTCACATTTCAGACTTCCTACCAACACCATGATGCAGACGGGTTTGGGTCTCAGTTGACACATGATAAAACTAATGATAGAAAAAAGGAAGAACGAATGCACTGAGGCGGTGTAGAGCTGCACATGTACCAGGGACACAATGCGCAATTTGTAAAACTGATGACCCGCCATTACTACAGTACAGTACTACTAAGATGATAATTCAGGTGACGGGTATTAATACAGGTTTTATTTATCCTGCCACACCTTAAATGAAATTGGACGCTTCACTGTAGTTTATACAGAAACCACTTTCTCAGACAAGTACGATACATTTTGACCAACACTCAGTTACACATACCTCTTTCAAATTGGTGCCTTGAAGCATAACACACAGCCTTTTTTTGTAAGCGTAGCAAAACATGTACAAGATTTACCCATGGCAAAGTCAACAATCAAGACAAGACTTTGCCAGAGTAAATACAGATGGTTTACCACAACATGTGAACAGTTGGTAAGCCTCAAAAACAGGAAGACCACATTAGAGTATGGCAAAAACATCTGAAAACCTTGTAAACTTCTAGATTTGCCTCATACAGATGAGACAAATATCAAATTGTACGAGAAAGATGAGAAGAGAAGAGCATGGCAAAAACAAAAGCATGCTCATGAGTCGAAGCGTAGCTTATTATTGTATGGTGTGGCTTTGTAAGACTGCCAATGGAACTGGTATTTATTGTTGTATTGATGATGTGACTGCTGGCAAAAAGCAATAGAATATGGTGTAGCAGCAGTGAATTGGCGCTTCCCAGTACAGACGGACAATGAAAATCTGAAACACACTCTTAAAAGTAAACCATGTCTTTAGGGTGAAGAACTGGAATGCTCTTTGATGCCAGGTCAATCCTCCCACCTGCAACAAATGTTCTGTATATTTCCTTTGCCGAAAGAAAAACGGAAAACAAATCACCCCAAGAACATCGCCAGAAAAGAAGCCCATTGTTTGGTGATGTTCCTTTTGGTATGCAAAATGGTGGGACCACATACACAAGGTATCAGCACTGTTCACCCATTTCTGATGTAAATATCCCAAAGTTAAAGCCGAGTCTTTGTTTTATTTCAACTCAAATACACCATGGTAGAAAGCTAAATTAACAACTATTCGGTAAATTTTCTAATATTTAAGAACCTGATTATAAACATCAATATGTCTCTGTTGCTTATGCACTTAGACAGTCTTGTGTTTTTGTTCCCAAACATCACCGGACACTGCCTACTTTCTCGAAAGGACCTCATTTGATTGACATTGCAACAGACCAATCAAGCTTTTTCATGTTTTCCATCAGCAGTCATGCACTCACTGTTAACATCTTCAAACAAAAATGTTACAGAATACACAAACACCTAAAGAGATGAACTTTTTAAAACTGTATCATATTCAGAGAAGCTTCAAATTCTGCAGCTCATTTCCATAAAAGTGTATAAAATATTATACACAGTCTCGTTATAAAGTACATAACATTGAACATATTTCTATTTCCACAACAGACAGTACTGTGCCAGACATCGGGTACTTCTGGGGCTAAACACTGTCAAGAAGCATCACCTTTTGACAGGAAGAGACAATTTTACTTACATGGCAGACAATCAACCGCAGACTTTTCCTGTACTGTGGTAGCTTGACTGCTGGTGTATTTATCCTGTACTTAATGGGTTTGTTTGTTTTTTGTTTGTTTTTTTATTTGAATACAGTAGGGTTTAAAAGTAATTTGCTGAAGAGTATTTATGCAAAAAGTGCACTTTGAAAATTAGACATGCAGATAGAAGCCCTCAGTGTGATTGGCCCTGACCGGAGATCTGCCTAGCATTCTTATATATTTTTGATTCTGAGCTGGTACATATGGGTCTGACGCAGGTATTTACGTCACAGTCGCAGGCACACATACATCACCACAGTAACATGCAGGCTTAAAGCCACAGGCAAACAATATCTGTGTGGAAGACATGAAACTCACAATTTGACAAATTAAGGCCAAAGTAAACCATGAGGGATCCACCACGAAAACGTTTGAAACAACAAACCGAATAAGACACTTAACACTTATCACCAAGACGAACATACCCAGTTTGAGGAAGCTAACAAAAGAAAAGTGGCTAAAGCTAAAGCTAGAGTGTTCCAGCTACAATGGCGTTTGGAGAAATGAAACAAACTGCTAAAACCACACGGCTGTAGGGGGTCCAGCAACGGTGAAAAGGATCCACTTTACTCCTTTGCGACTAATCCTAATCCCAGGCAAGTTACGTAACCTTCTCTTACTATATAATAATAAAAATAATTACTATTATTACTACTACAACAAATACCTACATAAATACTACGTAACCTACTCTTACTACATAATCATCATCATCAGAATAATTACTACTATTACTACTACAACAACAGCAGCAACTACTACTTTACTACAACTACTACTACTA
>JAOUQZ010000025.1:2288615-2314496 GCA_028564935.1 Neosilurus hyrtlii | reverse complement strand
TTTTAGTATCTTTTAAAAAACGCTTCCTCATTTTTAAACTCCGATCTTCCTGTGTGTGTGTGTGTGTGTGTGTGTGTTAATCGAGCCTCATCGTGAAATGGCTCCGCGCAACGTTTCCGAATAAAAAGACAAAAGGCACGAGCATGACCACTTAAAAAAAAATTCAAGACAGACGCACGAAGAGGAAGAATGCACGAGCGATTAGAAGCGGAAGGAAGAAAGGAATCCACCAGGAAATGAGCAGGGACTCGTTTCCATGAGGGGGTTCCGAGCGTTTTTCATTCAAGACCAGCGCCGCATTTTTATTCGACCCCTTTTTTATTCCGTCCCTTCATTTTTTCCCCCCTTCAATGCAGAGAGAGAGAGAGAGAGAGAGAGAGAGCTCCCAGCTCTCCCTGCTCACTCAATGCACCAGTGTGTGGCTTGGCAAAATGAAATAAATAAAAATAAAGCTTTTCCAGTGCAGGTATTTTGCCTCTTCATTCAGTTATCGCTCTTGCAATAAATAAGAAAAAAACAAACACACGGCCAGCTAACTCCACAGGCTTTTTTTGTTGTTGTTGTTGTTTTTCTTTTTCCCCTTTTTTCTTTTCCTCCAAAACACTGCAAGCAAGCTGCTTCCAAATATACAGACAGGAGGCTGTCGAAAAGCGCCGCTTAGAAAGAAAATCATTTCCAGCCAATACCTGAGCGGTTGTTCCGTGTAAACCCGGATCTGATTGGCCGAAATCAAAAGGCTATTTCAACACGAGCGATCCGATTGGCTAGACGTCCTGTGCGACTCCACGACTGATTGATATGCAGTCGTGCGCCGACTGTATGGATGGACCTTAGCGAGGGTATTCCACACACCGGGGTTTGCCCTACATCACCGCCTGTGATTACCCTCAGTGCCGTGACTCACTCAGGGAACACACATTCTCACTTAAAGTGCCCCTGAAATCACAATGATTGTTTGCCCACTTATAGACACCAATCGGGTAGATTATTTGGGAGATATTCATTCATTCATTTATTCATTCATTCATTCATTAATCCGGAAATTATCCTGAATTCAGAACCTATCCAGGGATCAGTGTGCATGAATACACTCTGGAATATACACTGGTGGGAATACAGCCTGGATGAGAGATTACACCCTGGAAGTCATTTGCATCTAGAGACAATTTACTCTCGCCAGTCCACCTACAGGTCGATAGGAGGAAACCAGAGAACCCAAAAGAAACCCACATGCAAAGAGGAAGAATACACACGCGCACACCGACAGATAGCAAGCTCTGAATGCATTTTACTGTTTGCTGCCACTTCTTGCTATTCTTGAAAGACTTAGCCTTGGGTGGTGTGATGTGCGCCTTTAGTTTATTCGTCTAAAGACATGCAGATTACTCACTCGCTCTCTCGCTTATTTGCCGAGCTGCTTAATTCTTCTAGGGTCGTGAGGAGGCTGGAGAATATCTCAGCTGACACTGGGCGAAGGCAGGGCACGCCCTGAACAGCTCAGCATACCACTGCAGGGTCAACACACACCCACACAACCATCTACGGTCACACCAGGGGTAATTTGGAACAGACAATGACCTGACGGGCATGTCTTTGGACTGAAGGAGAAAACCAGAGTACCCGGAGAAAACCTACACAAGCATCGGGAAAATATGTAAATTCCACACATAGACACTTGAGCCCAGGATTCAAACCTCAGCATCTTCTTGCTGTGAGGTGGACGTGCTAACCACCACACCAGCATGCCGCGCAGATGCATAGGTCATCTTGATACTCGAAATAGGCATGAATATAAGTGTTTACCTCCTTATGTTAGAGCCCCAGTAGCTTGGCGACCTGTCCAGGGTTTACACCTTCTCTTGTGGGAAGTCAGTTGGGATTGGTTCCAGCTTCCCCTGTGAATTTAATAGATGCTGACATTAAATTAATTTTAGGATGTAGGCATAAGAGCGTAGCATCACATTGTCTAGGATTTCATCTTTTTTCAATCTTAGGTGGTGAATGGAAATCTAAAACCTCCACAGCTGAAAAAAAAGGCTCTTGTCAATCTCTACATTTATCTAGTTTGCTAAGCTAGGGTCATGTTTGTTTGGTTTGTTGGAACGCATCTCAGATGATATTGGCTGTTGTGTAAATTTGTCAGACTGTCACGCTGACTTCCTGTTTCAAAACGGAAATATGTCTATATGTGAAATCTAATCACTGCTCTCCAAAAAATGGGGCTTTAACAAGCTAGAGGGTGCAGAACATGTCATTTCACACTGTGTTTTAATTTTAACCTTAAAAATGAAACAAAAATGAGTATGAATGCCTTCATGTACTTAGCATGCTTAGCATCCCTGACAGAAAATGAGTCATAGGCAAATGTTGACCTGCACTTACCACTTCATATGGCTCATATACCACCATGGAATGACAGCGATGAACTCTTCCAAATCTGAGTGCCAGAACACGGCCACAACTCAACCTTGATGACAGGAATGCAGTACAGCAGAAGGAAGTTGGGAAGGACTTCAAGGGCCCCCAGAAGGCAGTGAGCTCCCCAAAGGACCACGGGGAACAGGCTGAGGAGGCCTTGTTTATTAACTTGTCAATATTCAGACTGTTGAAAAGCATTATAATTATTCTTTTATTTCCTTTGAGAGTTAGGTATATGGTTTCCATTAAGCATTTTCCCACCATGACGTCTTTGTGTTTCTATTGTGTTAAGGATATATTCACTTGGGGATATATATATATAAACCATTTGGGGGTGTGCTGCTATGGAAAATAATCATCGACTGTGAGTGTGGTATAGCCTGACACAAAGTTGGTTATTTTCCAATAACAACATATCCGTGAGACGCTCTCATATCACAGCAATTTGCCAATATAAATAAATGATTATTTTTTTTTTATTTACTTAAGAGTAACACAAGATCCACTTATTGTTACAGTTTAATGCTGTGGAACATTTGTGAAACAAGTGAGTTCAGATTATCCCTTACTTGAATTTTCATTGCAGTTATACACAAAATTTGACAAAACCCAATCGCTCATGGTTTGGTTTTCCATTCAGTGATGTTACACAATTAATTCTGGGTTTTCTCCTCTTGAAATAGCTTTTACAGAGCATTCTTTTTTCAGAAAGGTAGCGTTTCTGCTGGGTGTCATGGTGGTGTAGGGGATCACACGTTCACCACACAGCAAAAAGTTCCTGGGATCGAGTCCCTGACTCTGGTGATCCTGTGTGAACTTTGCATGCTCTCACTGTGCTTGTGTGGGTTTTTACTCTGGGTACTTTGTTTTCCTCCCACAGTCCAAAAAACATGTACAGTAAGCTAACTGTGTGTTCCAAATTTCCCCCTAGGTGCAAGTGTGACTGGTTGTGTGTGTGTGTGTGTGTGTTGGCCTTGCAGTGGACTGCCTAGCTGTTCAGGGTGTACACCTTCTCCCAGAGTCAGTTTAGATAGGCTCCAAACTAACCATGACCCTAATAGGATCATGTGGTTTGGAGAATGAATGAATGCATACACCAGTGAAAACACATCTACCTACTTGGTACCTGCAGAAGCTATAAAAAGCTGTCTTTCTTTCCCTTTTCTTTCCTAAGCTAATGAGACAAAAGTCCCAGCTATTTTATCAATAAACCAGAAAGTGTACACTGTTCCGTCCTGAAGCCTTTCTCTTACATTGGAAAACCTTCTGACTATTACAAAGTTCTGACGCCACAGATTCTTCTTCCATAAATATTACATCAGCATCTTCTAGTGTTTCTCCAAATGCTTATTTCTTCTTATTTAGAAAATTGTACAAAATCAAACTACACTCTTCACTATTGTATGGAGATTTGTTCCAATTTCATATGAGGCTAAATTGAAATCAGAGCAAAGTGATAGTAAATTCTTATGTTTGGAAAACTAGAAAAATTTGAACATTTAGAGAAACATTATCAGGTTGTAATCAGCTGGGTTAGTTACTATACCTACAGTACATAAAACCCCTGGAGGCTGTTGGAAAGTTGTAGATAATCTCTACCCCTTCATACATTAATTAGCAGATCTTAATTCAGCTACTGTTTGCATTTATTCACTTCCACTTTTGTTTTTTGACTTGGTGTGAACTGAATATATTATCCAAGCCTCTAATCCCCTGAAATTCCAGGAAAGGTGATAAATAGTCAGTGACACTCTACATTTAACATGCGTCAGGTCCAGGAGTCCTCATCACCTGAGCTTGATTCAGTTTAATAGAGAATTAAGTAAGAGTAAGAGAATTAGAGGTAAAATGTTTTTGTTTCTGAGAGATTGAATGGCATGCTGTGCCATGGCAACAATCAGGCCGTATGCCAATAGTGGGTACAATGACTTGCTCCCACCTCCTCCCTAGCAGCCTAGAATACAATTCAGCACAGCCCAACCCCCTGCCATGCAGCCCTGAGCCTCATCCGGCTGGATCAATTTCAATCCCCTGAAGCACAAACCTGAACCAGAATATACAGTAATTTTTAAACATAATACTGGATATGAGTTAAACTGTGCTGTCCTGTTTCTGGAAGTGTTATGTGGCACAACCAAGTACTGAGTTTAGGGGCAATTATGTTTTCACACAGGTGATTTTTTTTTATCCTTCAATAAATCAGCAGAAAAATTTCAAACTGTGTATTTTGTTAACTTAGGGTTTATTTTTTGTATTTTAATGAGCTTGTTTAGTTTATTGTTCAGAAACAATGAAATGTTATAAATAAACAAAAATAGTGAAAATCAGAAAGAGGATAAATACTTTTTCACAGCACTGCATAGATTTACAAAAGTATTTACCAAAAAGTATTTATGTCCTTTTTTTTTTTAGAAGATTAAGATGATTCTTGTTGAAAATTATTTACTGGACATATAGTTGTGATGTTTAAATAGGCAATAATAATAATAATAATAAATAATAATAATAATAATAATAATAAATAATAATAATAATAATAAATAATAATAATAATAATAATATTAATAATAATAATATAAATACCACCCCACCTCTTGCAGTTGTGAGCTGGGATTGGCTCCAGCTCACCTGTGGCCCACAATGGAAATGCAGCAGTTGTTATATAGTCAGCTCCTCCTGTTAGCTTTCAAAAAGGCTTAGAAACAGGAAAGTTGGATATTCATACATCCACGTGTTATGATTTCACCCCTTCACCAGCTAGTGGG
The DNA here is from genome assembly GCA_028564935.1 of Neosilurus hyrtlii. NCBI lineage: Eukaryota > Metazoa > Chordata > Actinopteri > Siluriformes > Plotosidae > Neosilurus > Neosilurus hyrtlii. The sequence continues at coordinate 2,309,313 of JAOUQZ010000025.1, read as the reverse complement.
GTTTACGGTTTTTGTTTTTACATTGTAATAATGTATGTGCTGTAATACAATATAATGCATGTTGGTGTGTTTAAGCTTTGCATGCACTGAGCTGCTTAACTGAAATAGTGATGGACAGCATGTAATATGCTACAGTCTTCCTGCCCGGGTTCATCAGAGACTCTCCTCATTCCCTAACTAGGAGGAAACCATTTAGGAATGATTTGTTTCTAAAGCACTGTTTGCGGTACACAGTGTTCATACGGCTGCATCAGCTTCACCGAGGGCCTCAGGGGAGGTGTGCTGTGATGAGAGGAGGGAAGCAGCGCACCTGTTAATTCCCCCAGAGACACTGCCTGAGAGGCTCTGAATCCGGTGTACGCTTTGCCCCAGTCATCACACACACACACACACACACACACATTTTGTACTTCTTTCTTTGTGAAGACATTAATGGGGCCATAATACATTCCCTTGTCCCTTACTTTAACCATCAGGACAAAATGCTGAACCCCAACCCTCACCAAACCCATTTCAAGAAGTGAGGACCTGCCAGAATGTCCCCACTGGTGGTTGAAATTGTGACCAGTGTATAATTGCCAGTGCTTGTGTGTCTCAGCCATGGCGCAGGGCCTCCTCCTGATACCACTTCTATTCACTTCCCTACACCACTTCCACTTGGGAAGAACCATGTCGCGTACGGAGGCGGGGGGGCACTCTTCCTACTAAAATCATTTTCATTACACGTTATCCTCGGACACACCTTTCTTTAATTTGTATTAACGTCTATTTTGGCTCAATATCTTTATATACCATAAATATCTGAAATAACCCTTTTTTTTAATTTACGGTGAAAAATTGAACACCCCTGCGTGTTGGACTCGTCCAACGGGTCTCGAACCGAGTAGTGGCTTGATGAGAGGCGCTCTTTGTGTCCACGTGTGCGTTTAAAAACTCTTTAGAACAAATTATTACCAAGGAAAACGAGTTGGATTTAAAAACAAAAGGATTTTTTAAAATCCAAATAATATGAAAAAATTTTTTTTGTCACTTGGACCTTTTCCTTGGTTTGTCATTTTTATTTAAACATCATCCTATAAACTACATCATGAGTCCGTAAGAGCGTAATGTTGCCATAATACTGCTATTTAAGTACAAAAGTATTAAACGGAAGGGGCAAATTATTTTCTTGTGCCTTATCTGAAAAATCGTGTCCTCCGGCGCCATCTGGTGGCCGTATGTGTTAAGTGGCGAAAAAGGTTTTCACAGAACTTGTAGACTCACCCACTCACTCACTCAACAACTTAATCCTACGCAGGTCGCAGGGAGGCTGGAGCCTATCTCAGTCGACACTGGGTGAAGGCGGGGTACACCCTGAACCGCTTACCAGACCATCGCAGGGCAACACACATACAACTATCCGTACTCACGCCTATATACCTGGAACAGCTAATTCACCTAATGTGTCGGGAGGAGACCAGAGTACCTGGGGGAAACCCACGCAAGCACTGAGAGAACATGCAAACTCCACACAGGGCCCGGAAATCGAACCCAGGACCTTCTAGCTGTGAGGTGGATGTGCTAACCACTGCGCCACAGAGCCACCCCTGTAGGGATCCACTGAACATAAAATCATACACATGAATAAGATTAAAGGTGGAGGGGATAGAGGGGGCATCTAAAAATATATATTACAGTAAATTATAAGAATAGATTTGGGAACTGGTAGGGAGTGCCTAGTACGTATGTAAAGTGGACAAAGCGCAGTCCATAAGAGAAAACAATGGAAAATGTGCAGTCAGAAAATGTGATTGAAAAAGAAGGCATAATATAAGAAAATATATTGTAACCATGTGCACCTGCAGTGTAGTGTCTGAGCAGTCCTCTGTTAGACATAGATCATATAATAAGCAGATAAAGCAGCAGTACAAATCAATAAATTTAATATAGTAGCATACATGGTGTGTCATAAATATGATAAATAATGAGAAGGGTCGTGCGATGGCCTGGCGAGCTGTCCAGGGTGTACTCTGCCCTCGCCCAGAGTCGGCAGAGATGGGCACCAGCCTCCCCGCGACCCTAATTAGGATTAAGCGGTTCAGAAAATGACATGACATGACAATGAGAAGAGTGAAGACAGTCCTGAGCAGCCATGAGTGGTAATAATGCCCTCTGAAACATTGCAACATACTCACAAATGACAGAAGCTTAAAGCCCACTTGCTCATCTTACTCACTTACCCCTTAATTGTACTACTAGGGTTACGGGGAGGCTGGAGCATATCTCAGCCAACACTGGGCAAAGGCGTGGTACTCCCTGAACAGCTCACCAGACCATCGCAGGACAACACATAGCCACACACACTCACATCCACACCTAGGGGCAATTTGTAACAGCCAATTACCCTAATGTTTTTGGACTGGGGGAGGACACCAGAAGAAATCCACATAAGCACGAGGAGAACCCCCAGGACCCCCAGAACCTTCTTGCTGTGAGCCGTGTATCTGCTTATTTGCTATAAATTTTCAGGGAGAAAAAGGGCTACAATATTCTGAAATTAACTATTTTCCAGGCTGAGAACACCAGGTAACCAAAAACTATATTATATATCAAAATATTATGTTATAAAATATAAGACATTGTTCACAAGTGCTACAAAAATGCACCACAAGGTGGCGCTCTGACATGCTTCCGAACACAAAAGACTCACGTACCCATGTATACCTGTATGAGTTTAGATATATAAGTAGGCCTACATTAATGGAATCTGGATGTTTATATTTATCATGAGGTGCATCCCTGCACCCATGACTTGACTTCCATCCCTTGACTTCCACCCATAATTTCTTATATCCATCCATCCATCCATCCATCCATCCATCCATCTCATCCAACCATCCACACACACATATACACACACACACACTGAAACCCAATCAAGCTTGTGGCAGTTACCTGAACTCATGACTCAGTCCATGTATAATTCATTTGCTCAGTGATCCACTCGCTTATAGAGAAGCAACCTGACTCCAGTGACCCGTCTGCAAATCCTAGGACAGCATCGACACTTGCAACGTCAAAAAGTTGGGCTTTACAGGTAGGGAAGCTTATGACATTCTTCCTGTATCATTTCTGAATGTGTAATTACAGCCAGATATTAAGTGTTGGTAAGTTTTTGAAATTCTAGATTTCAAAATGTCTTGATAAACATCATGGTTGTGTAATTTTGTATACTATTAAATATTCAGCACAGGCTCTGTATTAGGGATGGAATATTCGTGTAGATGATGCATGAGAATATACAGGTGTCTGTTTAAGCTTTGTTGTCTTAGATGTGACTATTTTCCACGCTACAGAAAAAAAACTTTTATTCTGTACCAGGCCAGCAATGTCAAACGAACAGCCTAGTAGTTATATCTTGCTTTTTAAGTGGAAAAAGTCGGACCGTTGTTGCTGTGTTGAATAGGTTACCTGTCACTCTGCAAATATTTATGGTATATATAATGTGGTGTGAAGGTAATGCTCAGGGAACATGACTGAACAAAGACAGCGAGCCCTGTCCACATCAGGTGAGGCTCTGTACCAGGTGCTCGGCCTTGACAAGAACTGCACCCACGATGACATCAAGAAATCATACAGGTGGGTTTGAAGGCCTCTTGCTGTGTAGGATCTTTCTGATGAAGTACATGACTTCCGAAAATGAGATCTTCTGGTGTCTCTGGTGGTAAACAAGCAATTCAAATAGCTGTTTGTTCCTGGATGTGATTGTGTTTAATCGGATAAAAGGGGAAAAAATGGTCATTTTTAAATATGTCTATTACTTAATTATATTTAATGAAATAAAAATAAGGCTGATGTGCTGCTGGTTGGCTCTTGCAGCATTTTCCCACTATAAACATTAAGCCATAGACATTTATCTATGATTACGAACATCATAATGATGATAATGACTCCAAAAGCATTTTTTTTCACACTCCCATATAAATATATTAACATAGACACACAAAAAGAGGAACTTTGGGAATCATTTAAACATGCTAACCAAGTATATCAAGTCGCACTTGGCTACCCTGCACTTCATCTAAAAATATCCTCAGCACTAAAACACTGATGTAACAAATGGGACAATACCATCAATTCAATAACATCAGTTCATGTCAAACCCGGAGTGGTACTCCAACAATTAAGGCGACTTAAGTGCACTAATTCATGCTGCCTTTAAGAGCCATTTGGATATTAAAGCTTTTTAACTGCACTTGCTTGTGCTTAATGAAAATGTCGTCGAAGTAAGTCTTTCTGAGGCCGTCAGCTTAATCAAAATTTAATGAGCATGTGTGTTCGTGTTTGGTGCATTATAAAAAGTTGATGAGAAATGACAAATTTTAGTGCAGCACTGAAAAGTAAGTTATATAAACAGAGCTGTGTATATTTAAAGCTTTCATACAAGTAGTGCTTCAAGTATGGACAATGGGTGAATCTAAACTTTCTACTTTTATGTAAACTGTCTCTCTCTCTCTCTCTCCCTCTCTCTGTCTCTCTCTGTCTGTCTCTCCCTATCTCCCGCCCTCTCGATGACATTATCTCCTGATGATTTCAGCTCCTAACAAGACCACTTGGAGTGCACAAACTACCTCCAAGCTCAGCAACCCCCAACATGAATCAAAATCTCAAAAACTGTTCTATCTCACAATGTTAAAGAATCCTTTAAAAAAATCCTGGGTTCAAAATTTGATCCGGATCATCTTCAAAATCTAACTCTTATCTTCTTTGTCCAAAACCACACCCCTGGTAGACATTTTATGAAAATCTGCACACAACTTATTTTTGCAAATGAATAAATAAACAGCAGGTGTTGCACAGCACCCCCTGCTGGGCCTATTGTAATACAACACTTCCAAAAAATCATCTCAATGTCTCACAATGTTACAGAATTCTTTCAAAATTCCTGGATACAGAATCTTATCCTGTTTATCTTCAAATGAAGTGTCCTTTGACCCACCTCTGGTAATTCACATATAACTTTTTGTGTAACCCTGCAAACAACAAACATGCAAAACATAACCTCCTCAGCGGAGGTAAGAAGGAAGCTCTAAATAGTTTGCAGAAATAATACAGAATGCAGAAATGAGGTAATACATTTGCACACTCTTTATAGGATGTGTAAACTTACTAAGGATATCACAGGATGATTCTAATAGGGGAAAGCTTGGTGACACACTGCTTACACAGTCTGAGCTCAGTTTACAGACACTAAAGTGGTAAGTGTGAGAAACAAGAAAAAGGAACAATCACTACTGATTCATGAGCATATATCTCCCTGATGCTGAGGTCCAACACTGATGTCACATGATAAAACACTTTTATTGCAGTGAAGCTTTTTGACCTTTCCTTCTGATTATGTAATATAATAGTGCAAAGCAAATTGATACGGTCTGATATATTGATTCTGTAACTACTGAATTTAAAATAAATAAATAAACAAACAAACAAAAGTGTTCACCTTATATTTTCCCTAAATTTTCTGTCTGACCTTTAACCCTGCCAGATCTCATACAATGGATTCTTTAAATTCAGTCTGAAGGCTGTCAGGGTCATGGCACCACCATTTTGCTTTTGGTCCTTTTTAATATTTTCCTACAAGTGATAGAGTGTTGATTTACAGTTCATTTTCTTGATCCTATTTTAGAGAAACTAAAATATAATTAATTAATTCACAAACTCTAGAGGGTACAAATTTTAGCGCAGAGGTCTCCCACAAGTTTTAAATCATTTCCACAACCCTGTAGCTAATTTTAGGAGAAATTGTGCATGTATTAAGAGTACTGTCTTATTTTTTTTCATCATAGAAAGCTCGCTCTAAAATATCACCCAGACAAGAACCCGGAGAACCCTGACGCTGCTGAAAAGTTCAAGGAGCTCAACAATGCTCACTCCGTCCTCTCGGATATCACAAAACGGAACATCTACGACAAATATGGTTCATTGGGGCTATACGTGGCCCAGCAGTTCGGAGAGGAGAATGTGAACACTTATTTTATGCTCTCCAGTTGGTGGGCCAAGGTGAGATTTCCAGCACAGCACACAGAGATATATTCAAATACTGTTCAGTGATGGTCATATGAGCAAGTTGTACCTTTATCTACATTTTACTGCTTCCTCGGTTTAAGTAGGTAATGTGTGTGTGTGTGTGTGTGTGTGTGTGTGTGTGTGTGTGTGTGTGTGTGTGTGTGTGTGTGTGTGTGTCATCTACAGGGTCTTTTTGCCATCTGCGGCTTGCTGACAGGTTGCTATTTCTGCTGCTGTCTGTGTTGCTGCTTCAACTGCTGCTGTGGGAAGTGTAAGCCCCGCACTCCAGGAGAGGAAGACCCGGAGTGCTACGTATCTCCTGAAGACCTGGAAGAGCAGATCCGCACAGACACAGAAAGAGGTGAGCTCACACATGCCAAGACAAATCAATATCTGGACATCTTAAAACATTTATTTCTAGGTGTATAAGCAGTGTAGGAAGTAGCTGTGTGTAGAGGATATATGTGACTCATCATCGCAAAATGAGTCTTAGGGCACGAAACTAACTTTTGGAGCATATTTTTATCACACAAGATGTGGCCATTATAATGAGATTAAAAATAATATAAATGCATTTTTCTTCTTTTTTTAAATTTAAATCTAGGCAGATCACTTATTCATTCATTCATTTGCCAAACCACTTATCCTATTACGGTTGGAAGGGGGCTGGGCCTATCTTAACCGTCTCTGGGCTAAAGCAGGGTACACCCTCAACAGCTCACCAGTCCACTTCAAGGCCAACACACCAATTTGGAACAGACAATTAGCCCTCGCCAAGCCCCAGACTTGAGCCCAGGACCGGCAGTTGTCATGGAGACCTATATCTTTATAAACTGCATTATTAAAAGTCTGAGTTTTTAATACTAAACCCCCTTTCACATATTAGCTCGATACCTGTTTGACAAGAAGATTAATACATTTTAAGTATGGATACATTGTCAATGTGTTCCCTGCAGAAGACTTTTATATCAGGGGCCAAAGCACAGAGCTTAAAATACACAATTTATCCAACACCCAGCAATCCTGTTACTGACAATAAATAGACAACATACTTCTCAGCCAGATGTTTGGATATAAACCGTTGTCTTTGCGCCAGTTCACAGTAGGAGGTTTTTTTCAAGGCCCTCACAAAGCTGATAATTACTGCCTCTGAGTCATTTCTCCAAGCGAGTTTGCATACTGGTTATTTTTACCTTTCACGCAATAATCAGAGGCAATGTGTTCATTCCTGGCCTTTGGGAAAATATCATGAGTATCAGTAGACACAAAAACCTTTCTAATTTACTTTAATGTCTTCTGAGTTCCTTCTGTCAAAAAAACAGTCTGGTGATTCAGATTAAAATGACATGTATGTTTTCATTTACTTCCACAATCATGTAGTGGTGCAGCATTTGAAACTTTCTGGGTGATGCATATTTAATAATCTCACCAGGGTTTCTTTCAAACTGGGATAAGGGACCAAAGTCCTCTGGCATCCTTGAACTGGATGGAAAAACATTTTTCCTGCAGGAAACCCAATTACAGTCCATGTTCTAATGTGACCCTGCATGGGAAACAGAACTCATTTTGCTTTATGATGATGGTCCTCACTTACCTGTGTGTGTGTGTGTGTGTGTGTGTGTGTGTGTGTGTGTGTCCAGATGGTGACACTCCTGTAATGCATCAGCCAACTAATGCGAGTGAGAAGACCCAGCTAATTGGGGACGGACACCGGACATACACTTGAGAGTTTCTTCATAAGCAACATTTTCTAATATACTTTCTGATATGTTGATTTTCTTCTGCTTTGAATAGCTTTAAAGATACACACACGCACGCACGCACGCACGCACACACACATCTTATGTTAACCCTTGAATGTAATGGAGATGAAGATCAATATGATGAATGTGTATTCCTGTATAATGTATTAACATGCCTTAAACATGGACGTTTTTCACCCAATGGTGGTTGTACATAACTTATAATGAACTCTTACTATTTTTTTCTGCAGATAACACGACTTACTGTCATGTAATATACCTCTTATGTTTAGTGTATTAAGAATAAAAGAATGTTTTCACACAAGTAGGACATTTTAGACAGTCACACACACCATGCTATTGCTATATCTGATCACCCCATCACCACACGTACAGGGAAAAACCACCACCCAAATAAATATCTCATCCACAGTGGTCCTAGTGAGATCCTCTTCTCTTGATGTATATTGTCCATAGCAATAGATTTGTGTATGTAAAATGCACCAAAAATCCATTCACCTGATCTTCACATCTACGTAGGCTTGTTGAGCTTCACATCCCAGCAAAATCTCCATTATTCAAGGAACACATTTCTACAGATTTCATAACATGGCTGTGACCTGAGGACTTGACCATTGTATACACCTATAATCATTATACTGATATTTCTGTGTGCAATGATCTGGGAAGCTGTTTAGGGTGTACTTCTCCCAGTGTCGGCTGAGATAGACACAGCCTCCCTGTGACCCTAATAATAGGATTAAGGGGTTTAGCAAATGAGGGAGGGAGGGAGGGAGGGAGAGTTATATTTTTGTTGCCAAAATTTACAAGATAAAAAACACATTTACTCCTTTTAGCCAGACTCAAACCAGCAGCTTAATGATAAGTGTGTGACCTCTGCAGTCCTCAACTTTATCAACTAAGCCAAAGCAAGACAGCAATAGTTAAAGTGTGCCTGCTTGGCCCTTTTCATTTCGGCAATATCAGCTGCCTCCCATTCAAAAATGCAAGCTGACATGCATGCCATGAAAGGGTACAGCACTGGTGGTGCATCCTACTGCCAGATGACACATGAAATGCCAGATGTCTAAGCGGATGATATCTGGCTACCCACTGTATCTGGCCTTAAGCTCTGACTATCCCACCTCCTCACAGCAACCACTGCCCACATAAAGGCTGGGGTTAAACTCCCGCATTCTGTACCAAATTAAAATACGCCAGTCCTCTGAGGATAGTCACGCTGCACAGCAGGCCTAAAATCTTATTGCTACAGATGATAGTTTGTGCTTAATGTAATACCATTAAGCTATGCAGATCTTATTTTAACGTACGTGATCATAAAGCTCACTGTACTGGGCAATTCTATCCAAAAACCATTATTTCCTGGAAGTGACATGAACTTGTTGGGCAGGGTTGTCCAGCGCAAGCACCGATGTTATGCAGCTGTTTTGCCAACTCAGCTTTCCTGCCATCAGTTGGTTTAGGAACACAATAGAAATGTTTTCTGCGATTTCTGTGCTTGTTGTTTGTGCAGCTGTATGCTTTGCACTCTGCCGTTTTCCAGGCGGCACAGCTCACCACTAGCCGATAATGCGATGTCTTAGCCTGGGGTCAGCCCAGCCAATAGGACAGAACAACTAATTCACGTCACTACCAGGGCTGGAATAGCCAATGAAGAAGGCAACATGTCGCTGTATATACCTAGCAGTAATAGGAGTGGTGTGGCAGCTCACGTGCGTACTTCACAAGGGGCAAGGACGGACACCACCGATGTCATATGTGATCTTTTTAAAGAGCTAGTAACACAAATTCATCATATGCACCCTTTAAGTGATTTTGACTTTTATTATTCATTCCAACTAGTATTGTGAAATGATGTCTCCATTTGTAGCCACTGTTAAATGCTTTTTGCAATAATTAATAAAACTGCAAGGGCTCCTAGGTAATTAGTTAAACAAGAAAGTGTCTCCTCTCCAAACACCTGTAGCACCTGAACTAGCTCATAATATCCTGTTTTTGAGGACTTTTTTCTGGTATCCTCTCATTTTGTCTGACTGAAGAGATTTAGTACTTAGTACTGTACTAATTTCAAGGTCTCACAGTGCATTACAGTATGCATTTGGCTGGATAAAAAAATATCCTGGTTTCCCATCAGAACTTTTTGAAAACCTAATTTTTTTATAGAGAGAGAGAAATGAGGTGAATGTGGAAGCCAAAAAGCTAAATGTAGGCAAAGTGACTGAAGCTATAATACATCCTAGATAACCACTCTTATATGTGTACATATACATTTAACATGTATTAAACCCTGAACCTCTGAAACTCTGTCTATCAAACAGCAGCCTTGCAGTCCCAGAAATCTTTAGAAAAATAACGATTTCAAACGGAACTAAACCAAATTCAGAATTACAATCACAGCATCTAACACGAAATCACCTTCTGTGCCATTTTTATTTTTTCCGAGGCGTTTTCTAAGGTTTTGAGCGTATTTCCTAAGGGCCCGGGTGCGGGCGCTGATGAGAAACTCGGAATTTGGTTTGTCCGGCCTTATGTACATGGCATAAAAAAAAATTAACCACACAATTAATTGCTGGCAGCTAAAAATTCTTCTCAAGGCTGGTTGCACGAAGGACACTAGCATTTGTTCTTTTCTTGATTTTCCAGGATGATTTATTACTACACTATTACACTGCACAAGGTTTTAGTGACCTCAGTGAATGTAGGGGGCCTGAACATGTTGGAGAAACATGGAGTGTCGCTACCGGGCTTGTAATATAAGAACAGAGCAGGCAATATGATTGGCGTCATTGTGGTTGGAATTTACAAGATGAAGAAGAAAAAAAAAAACTTGACTCCTTCGAGCCGGATTCGAACCAGCGACCTAAGGATTACCATGTAACCACTACAGTCCTCCGCTCTACCAACTGAGCTATCGAAGGGTCGTGCTGCTGTTGAATTGCACAATATTAATAGTATATAATCGTTTACAGCGCCACGAATTTTTAATTTTGGACTGGGTTTGTGGTGTCTATTATGTTTGTCACCCATTTCCTGTTGCTGAAGGGGAATCTGCAGAGTTTTTATCTGTAAATATAGATCTCACATCATGCTTTAGATAACGGACGGCGTGGTACGGTTGCGACAAACTTATCTCACTTATTATCTCAATTATTATCCTACTAATTGTATCTTACTTATCGTCTTAATTATCCCGATTATCATCTTATTCATCAGATTACTGCCAAATTCGAGATAACGTCCTAAACACCAGTTTCCAGAGTTTCCTATAGTTTCATTAGCCGAACACTCGGGTCTCCCAACACGGGGAATTAGCTCAAATGGTAGAGCGCTCGCTTAGCATGCGAGAGGTAGCGGGATCGATGCCCGCATTCTCCAAGCAACCTTTTGTTTTTCCTAATTTAACTTCTTTTTAATTATAATCCTCAATATGAGTCCGTACACCATGCACTACCGATGTTCTTGTAAATAAATCTGGAAGTCTACACATGCTTTGCGACATTTTGCATCACCTCCACCCATGTCCTGCGTTTCTAAATCTGATGGCTTTGCTCAAGAGCCGAACTTCGCCTGGCATGCATATATGGTAAACAAAACATGGCAACTGACGTGACGGTTTCTAAAAACAGCTCGGGGGGACAGTCACAGGTCTGGGTGTGGGGTCAGAGACACACAGTGAGGAAGCCTCGACGCCGTACACCGTGTGATCGATCATTAAAACCACTGTGGAAAAGATTACTGCGTGTGAATTAGTTCCCATCGTTCACCAAAAAAAAAAAAAAATGGACATTTTGGAGAAGCAGCTGATTTGTCCAATTTGCCTGGAAATCTTTACAAAACCTGTAGTGATCCTGCCATGCCAACACAATCTCTGCCGGAAATGTGCCAATGATATATTTCAGGTATTTACTATCTATCTGTCCATCTGTGTTAGTTAACTCTGAGACAGTAGTCCCAGTATTTATCATGTTTTATCACGTAATGCATTTATGTTATGACATACTGAATTATATAGCTACCTACTGAGTAACCATTCATGTGATTATTAGTCATATATCTTATTACAACAGGCTTCTAGTGGAATATAAGTCCTGTTTTATTCCCACCGTTGAATTTTGGTTCAACTTAATCTGTTTCTTATTTCAGAAAGTTACTTTAACCTTCAACAAATATTCTATTTAACTATTCCTTTATGATGCCTTGATAACGCCTCTGATCTCTAAAAGATCACAGGGGATATACAGGCCTCAGATAAAAAGAATAATGGGCTTCCAAAATCTTTCCTAAAATGGTACTACAAAGGGAATTTATGAATTCTGGATGGGACAAAAAAGTAATACTTTAATGACTAAAATATCTTGGGGACACCGATTTTTAAATATAAAACATTAGGATAAAAGAAAAATAATTTATTTGTGTGATAAGTCACATCTGAATTAGTGTCACCTTGAAACACAGAGAAACCGAAGCAAAATCTGAAAGAGACTTTTTTTTGGTTTTGTTTTTTAAATCTTTTACTGATTTTTGTTAACATGGACCAGAGAGCCACAACACACACACACACACACACACACACACACACACACACACACACACACACACACACACACACACACAAACATCCTGATCAAATAAGTTGTGATTATTAATGAATGAGTGATTATTTATCATGAGTATCTTATAAGCTACACAGAAATGTCACAATCTGATTGGTTATCTGATGGATTAATGCTCCTGATCAGATTTCTATAGTCATGGGAAATGACTTGGATGGTTGTCCCGTGTCCTATCCCGTGTCCTGTCCCGTGTCCGCACATGCCCACCACAGGAAATCCAATAAGGCTCCCATGTCACTGAATTGATGCTGATTGGCTGTCATGTATCACTGACTTGAACAATGACGGACATCAATAGAAAAACAAAACAAGACAAGACAAAACAAACAAAAAACTGATTTAATTAAAATATCAAAAATGAAACCTAAAAAATACAGGCTCATAAATCACCAATTAGACGTGCAGAGAATAGTAAATCTAACTCAGGTAGGCAGACAGACTTGTAGGTAAATAAATGTTCATGAGGCAAACACCGAAATCCAAAGCTTGACAGAACATGAACTCATTAAACATATAATTAAACGAACAAGAGAGGAGATAATGATGACAAATGGTAATCAGAAAGGCAGTACAAAAGTAAAACCCAGAGTCAGACACCTATCAGGAGCTCTGTTTTTACACAGTACCTAAATTATTTATGATATATAATATATTAGATGTTATCCCAGGTGGATAGTGCTCAAATTGAAATGGCTGATAAACAATCATGTTTCATTATGTGCTATCATTGCTGATAAACACTCACTGTTACAATCCTTTGGTGCAGAGGGTGTCTTCATCGTCACACTTCAAATGGAAAAACAAACAATCAATATTTCATTTTAGTTTGTTTTTCTTATGTTTCTGTGTAGTATATACTAAAACTTTGACTGAGCTTAAAAAGACAATGTTACACAGTATTCATGCATGCAGAGCTCACCTGCCTCAGTCTTGTTTAAAATATGTACAAATAAATCATTAAAATCTTGATTTAGTTTCCTTTTTATGTTCATGTGTAAAACAATTATTCGCCTCAGGCTGGGTGAATAGCAACATCCACCTCACTGTCAACAAATAATCCTTTATTATTGAATAGTTCCTGCATTTGGATCAGATGTGTTATATGTAGCACGAGAGAGAGAGAGAGAGAGAGAGAGAGAGAGAGAGTGAAATACTAGAACATGAGATTGTGTAATACGTATTTACTGACCTTATTACTCCTCGACATGTAAACAGTCATCGAATCCATACCTTCCTACCAGAGGAGGGTCAGTGACTTCAGGTGGACGTTTCAGATGTCCATCCTGCAGGCACGAGGTTGTTCTGGACCGCCATGGGGTTTACGGACTGCAGAGGAATCTTCTGGTGGAAAACATCATTGATATGTACAAGCAAGAGTCCACAAGGTAAGCATGATTAGAAAACCAGAATAGCCTTAAAATTTTTACAATCAATATGAATAAACATATGTACCATTTCATTGCTCGTGGTTATCTATTGGAAATACATTATGTACTGAATAATTTTTCAGTTCAGGCTTCTCTGGGGAAAAAAAAATTCGGTTCATATTCTTTTTTAATCGCTGTATTTCATTTAGATACGCCTGATGTCACTTTTAATGCAACATTTAAAAGAATGTAGGTATTTATTCCTCTGTCACTTTAAACGCTTTGCTTTTAAGAAGAGAAATCCCCTGGGATGGACATTTTAACCTGCTGTCGTTCTTCCACTCTTAACAACACTTAACCGTTTTTCCTTTTATAGTCGAGTTAAACCGCTACCTGGTTCAAACAGAGAAGATTTTCGCATTTGAAGAGGTTGTGCTGTGAAGGACGTTGTCAAAACACGGGCCCTGCGAGCTCCATGACTGACAAATGAACTTCAATTTCTTTTTCTCAAACAGTAGAAAATGAGATCTGAGGAATTTAGCCAAATTGATACATTTTGTATTTTCTTTCTCCTTTTGTCTTTGGCAGGGGATGACAAACCAAAGATTCATAGTCCCTTGTGCTAATGAAAGCTCCAGTGTACTTGTGTCTCCGAATAGAGAAACTGAAAAGCAGCAACTCACAGAACTGAGTGTGACGAGTGTGATGAGCTAATTATGCGCATTAATACAGTCTCAAGAAAATAAGCAAGTGATTGAGTCCCTGGTTTTACCCAAAGGCTTTGTCCTTTTCTGAAAATATGTTGTGATGAAACATTATGAATATGCCGTTATATACATAAAAGGCATTGCTTAGAATGGTGTTCTCATGTTGTACATAAAAATGTACCTGGCAGGTTCATTTTCATTTTTTGCTTGCTGAAGGATTTCATTGTGATGTGGCTGCACATTATGCTAGCGGTAGATATCGCTAGACACCATAAGTCTATTACTGCACTGTATTCGTGTGTTACTGTCAGTTTCATAGCTGTTTCCCTTCGTATACCTGATTTGGACACTGAGTATTAACCATGGGCAGCACGGTGGCGTACTGACCAGCATGTCCGCTTCCCCATCTCTGTGATTTCATAATAGAGCTCACAAAATCACAAAATAAAGATTGACCTAAATGCAATGTGACATCATCACAGAATGTATAGGTCAATCAGTGAGTAATGATGTAAGTGTCATGTGGCACATTGGCAGGACATTGTGAGAATGAGACAAAGGGCCAGAGGGACACAGAGACTGGCCCGAAGGTAGAGCACCACTAGTTGGTCTGTTCATGCTTACATGGGACATCCCACAATATTCTGCACTTTTCAGGGAAGGCTTTCCACTAGTTTTTGTTGGGGGATTGTGATCATTTAGCTACAAGAGTGTTAATGAAGAGGTCTGGGGTTCAGGTTATCCCATAGGTGTTTAGTAGGGTTTAAGGTCAAAGCTCTGTTTAGGGCACTAAAATTCTTTCACCCGAACCTTAGGAAAACCAGGTCTTCACAACGATTGCTTTGTGCACAAGGGTGTTGTCATGCTGGAACAGGTTTGGGTTTCTAAGGGTGCTTTCACGCTAGAGTTATTGGTGAAGATAGGGTCTGCTTGAGCCAGTGGTTCAGTTTGCTTCATAAATGTGAACACCATCCGTAATGACCATACCCATGTCCTCCCAAATTCAGGGTCTGGGCTTCGCTTCAACTGCAGTGTGATCCATACTTGGTGTAAACACTATCCGATCTAAAAAGCCAAAACAGCTGTATTGATGACTCAATCTGTGTGTGAAATAAATGATGAGCAGAAATAAAAGCCTTCTCTGTGGTCAGTGAAGGAAATTTCTTTTTGTTAGAAATATGGTAGAGTGAGAATATGAAATCTCGAATGGAGAATAACCCACAAAATGTTGAAATTTATTTTGTATTGCCACCTGTCTCTACAAAAACCTCCTTATTCTAGCAGCTCGCATCACTCACAGACATGGAGTCGCATTTATGATGAAAAATCATCATCATCATCATCGTATTCTTCCGCTTGGTCCGGGGACGGGTCGTGGGGGCAGCAGTCTAAACAACGAGGCCCAGATGTCCCTCTCCCCAGCCGCTTTCTCCAGCTCTTCTGGGGGACACCAAGGTGTTCTGGGTTGACCCCGTGGTCTTTTCCCAGTTGGACATGCCTGAAACACCACACCACGGAAGCGTTTGGGAGGCATTCTAATCGGATGCCCGAGCCACCTCTACTGGCTCCTCTCAATGCGGACTCCGAGCTCCTCTCAGATGACCAAGCTTCTCACCCTATCTCTGAGGGAGAGCCCCACCACCCTGCAAAGGAAGCTCATTTTAGCCACTTGTATCCGTGAACTTGTTGTTTCGGACACCACCCAAAGCATGTGACCGTAGGTGAGGGTTGGAATGTAGATCGGCTGGTAAATTGAGAGTTTTGTCTTTTGGCTCAGCTCCCTCTTCACCACGACGGATTTGGCTGCACTAATCCGCTTGTTAATCTCCCGTTCCATTCTTCCCTCACTCGTGAACACGACTCTGAGATACTTGAACTCCTCCACTTGGGGCAGGACCTCATTCCAGACCCAGAGGGTGTATTCCATCCTTTTCCGGCTGAGAACCATGGCCTCAGACTTGGAGGTGCTGATTCTCATCCTGGCCGCTTCACACTCGACTGCGAATCACTCCAGCGAGAGCTGGAGGTCCCGGCTTGATGAAGCCAAAAGTACAATGTCATCCGCAAAAAGCAGAGATGAGATCCTATGGCCACCAAACCAGAACCCTTTAACACCTCGGCTGTGCCTAAAAATTCTATCCATAAATATTATGAACAGAACCATTGACAAAGGACAGCCTTGGCGGGGTTCAACCCTCACTGGAAACGAATTCAACCTGCTGTTACCAATGCGGACCAGGCTCTGGTGATACAGATACCTAAATTTCGTACATTAAAAATTGAAAATCTTGCACATAATATATTTTGTAGCTGACATCGCATTAACAAAAAATAAACTTCTTACACTTCTCTTGTATGTCTAGCGACATTGGTGCATAAAAACTGCACATTCCTTATGCTGTGATGGCATAGTAATATGTAATATGACAGAGGCCAGTGGGGCATGGGAGTATAATCAGACTCGAGTTTGGACCAGCAAAACAGACTGAGTGTAAAAGCATACTAAGCTCTATTGAAAGAAAATTGTAATTTTACAAATACAAAGACATTTTGTGCAATTGTTTGTTTCAAAATCCCTGGGAACAGTTTGAGGAAGAATTAAATATTGGTGTTGTCAGGAACTGGAAGTCAGACAGATGCAAGTGGGGTAAAATAAATAAATAAATCAAAATCCCAGAAGACAAATCCAAAGGGAATAATCAAAGGTCAGGCAGGCAAATTTCAAGAGATGAGCAACCATGCTAAATATGACAAACTCTGTGTCTGAAATCACTCACTACAAACTTTATAGTGCACTATATAGTGAGTTCTAAATTTTGTCTGAATAGAATAGATTAGACCTTATTGTTATGCACAGTGTCTGTGTCCATTCATGTCATTTGTTGACAGATTTGTGTTGAAGGTGTCGAAAGGTTTAGAGTAAAATCATTTGCTGTGCAGTCGGAGACTACATATACGGCAGCTTTCATATATTAACACACAACCATCTGAAATACTGAAAGAAACGATGTTTAAAACCAAACTCCTCCATGTAAACTTGGGCTTTGATGATGTCATCATTCTGAGGTTCGGTTTTCAATTAATACCCTATAAAATCATTAAAATAGCAGCTATCGCTCTAAGATTTTTCACATAGACAGGTTTTAATATAGAGTTTTGATTGAAATTTACTTTTAACAAGTGCTGTCTTCTCCTTAATTAAAGGCAGCAACGGTGTTTCTTCTAGATGATCCTCGAGCTCAGTTGACGTTGATGACTTGCTGCATTACACCAGTCTAAGATAATACATTAGTAACAGGATGTATGTGAGATGCATGATCTGCTATATGGAGATTAAGAGACATTAAAGGACTGACACTCACAGTTTGTCGCAGTCACTTTGAGCAGGTGTCATCACCGTGCTTTAAAATGGAAAAATAAACCATAAAAATCTCCCTTTCTTTTGCTTTCTTTTTCCATGTGGTATCCATGTGCCGCTCTGCACGTGCTGCTCCAAGTATAAGCATGTTAAGTAAAGGTGCGTTTTTAAACCCGTTTATAGTTTAGTCAGCTCTTAACTACACAGAAAAAGAAAAGCTAAATAAAGTATTACTTTAAAGTTTATTTTTACATATTTAATCCATGGCAGACTCTCACGCATGTGCAGCTTAGAGCGCTCTCTGCTCCAAGAATAAGCACAGCTGTGTAGCCTATATGTGACCCGCCATAATAAAATGAGTCTTAATGCACTAAACTGACTTTTTGTGTAAACTGAATTTTCTTGAAAGGTCTCATGAATACATTTTCATTAAACTTGAGATACATCTTTTTGTCATTTATTCATTCATTTTTCCGAACCACTTAATCCTACAAGGTTGCTGAGAGGCTGGAACCTATCTCAGCCGACTCTGGGCAATTGCAGGGTACACTGTGAACAGCTCGTCTGTCCATTTCAGGGCCAACACACACAACTATTCACACACACACACACACTCATACCTAGGGGCAATTTGAAACAGTCAATTAGCCAGATGTGCATGTCTTTGGACTGTGGGAGAAAACTGGAAACCCACACAAGCACGGGGAGAACATGCAAACTCCACTCAGAAACGCCCGAGCCGAGCCAAGAACACGACCCCAGGACTTTTTTGCTGTGAGGTGGACATTCTAACCACGATGCCACCATGCCAGCCTATATTAAAAATAATTGTCGAAAATGAAAAATGGTTTTGTGTGTGTTGGTACTGTGATGGTCTGGCGAGTTGTTCAGGGTGCACTGTGTCTTCACCCAGAGTCAGCTGAAATAGGCTCCAGCCTTCCTGCAACTCTAGTGGGATTTTGGTTTGGCAAATGAATGTATGAAATCTTAACTTTCAATTCCTCTTTCTTGAGATATCATGAATCTCGGACGGATGAAACCCTCAGCGCCTCTGTCATCTAGTAGAGGACTTTTTTTTAACTAGATAACCATATAGTGTAAAAAATTGTTGCCTTTATAGATAACCTGCTTGCTAGAAATTTGTCCAGCCCTGCTTGCTATGGTTTTTTCCCAATTAACAAATTCAAATTCAAATTTTTATTTGTCACATACAAATATACACAGTACAATATGTAGTGAAATGCTTAATCAAATATGGGGAACCGATGAAGCCGTTTCAGTCAACAGAAGCCTGCAGGTGCTTGCTGTACTGTGCCCTGTAGCTGCTGTTTTATGTTTTAGTCTTGACAGAGTGGAGTCAATGTAGAAAACATTTAAATACTTTTAATTTCCTAAACATTAATTTCTATATCACTATAGTCTTCTACACATGGATTGTGCTGTTTGGCTGTCTTTTCATCCAAGTATTATGTGTTAATTTCTATAATGATATTCATAGTCTCGACAGACCCTCCTCTTGCTAAGAAAGAACATCAATATATTTTTCCTTGCAGTGCGTCAGAAGGCTAAAGGTCTAAAAAGCTGCCTTCTGGGGCCAAGATCTACAAGCTTTCTGCCATCACGAAACCCATACTCACTTTATTATTCCCTTAATTATGCCGTGACTAATGCCCCCATTCGCATCCGATGCTGAGAGACTCTTCCACAAGATGATTCCACATTGGGGCGTGCAAACTCTGCCATTCTTATTAAGCAGGTGACCTTTTGACATGCAAGTTCAATGAGTGCCTCGGTGCTATTCCACAGCAGCAGACCCGTTCCTGAGAGGACACATGACCAGCCCATGTGTGAGGTGCATGAGGATGAAAAGATCAACATCTACTGCTTGACCTGCAGCGTCCCTACCTGCTCCATGTGCAAGGTGTTCGGATCTCACAAGGACTGTGAAGTGGCGCCTCTCAAAAGTGTATATCAAGTTCAGAAGGTACAAGAGTATTAAACCCTGTCAGATTACAAAGAATGAAGTACATCTCAAATATGGGCTTAAAACAAGCTAGATATCAGTTATATACAAGATGGGCGACATGGTGACGTAGTGGGGAGCACGTCTGTCTTAGAGCAATAAGGTCCTAGATTCAAGTCCCAGGCTCGGTGAGGGCGTTTCTGTGTGGAGTTTGCATATTTTTCCACGCTTGTGTGGGTTTCCCCTGGGTACTCTGGTTTCCTTGCACAGTCCAAAGGCATTAACTTTAGGCTAATTGGCTGTTCTCTACTCACAGCAAGAAACCACTGGGTTTGATCCACACAATGGAGTTTTTCTCAGCTGAGTACGTATGTTCTTCCCATGCTTGTCTAAGTTTTCCCTGATTTCTGTTGATTCCTTTACTTCAATACATGGTAGATCAGTTGGCTACTCTAAATTTCCAAAAGTTGTGAAGCTGAGCGTACTTGGTTGTTTGTGTCTGTGTTACATCTGTAATAGACTAGAGACCTGTTTAGGGTGTAGCCCCTCCTCTTAGCTAAAGTCATCTGGGATTGGCTCCAGCTTCCCCATGACTTTGACGGATTGTTGTACAGATGATGGATGGCTGTAATGTAGCGAAATATCTGCAAAACCAGTCTGGTTATAACATTATAGCAGCTATTAACAATGCTTTCATCACTAGACTCTTTGTCTTCGCTTTCTTTTAAACATATGAAGAAAAAAATTAAACGGATTGTCATATTACTGCTAGGCAAAAATCAGACAGATCTGATTTTCTGTGTGTTTTTTTTTTTAATAAAGTACTGAAGGCACATTGCAATCTTCTTAATAAGTCAAAAATATTCTGACCAAGAGCTTTCA
>JAOUQZ010000025.1:2277963-2288515 GCA_028564935.1 Neosilurus hyrtlii | reverse complement strand
TATATACATTCATTTTCTGAACCGCTTATTCCTAATTAGAGTCACAGGGTCATCTCAGGTACACCCCCCCGGACAGTTCGACAGGCCATCGCATGGCAGAAGCACGCTGATGGTAACCCAATGGGTTACTCTTTACGAACGACAGCAATGGTTCTTTTACATGCCTCTCACCATGTTGTATCCATATGCCGCTCTGCATGTGCTGCTCCGAGTGCGTTTTTAAACCTGTTTAAAGTTTAGTCAGCTCTTAACTCCACAGAAAAAGAAAAGTTAACTATAGTACGATTTTAAAGTTTATTTTTACATATTTAAACCATGGCAGACTCTCACTCGTGCAGCTCGGAGTGCTCTCTGCTCCAAGTATAAGCACAGGTGTGTAGCCTATATGTGACCCACCATAATAAAATTATTTTCATTTTATTATTTGTGTAAACTGAATTTTTGAAAACTGAAAGTCTTGTGAAAACATTTTCATTAAACTTGCGGGGAGGCTGTTATATTGAAACAATGTAAGCCAGCATCTTTACCATCTAGCCACCACTGCCCTATGTTAAAGAATCATTTTTTAAAAATTCCTGGATCCAGATTTTTTTCATTATCTCTGAAATCCAACTGGGTCTTCCTTTCTCAAAGCTCTACCTCTGATAGAAATATTATGAAAATCCACACAGTCTATGCATAGTCCTGTTAACAAACACATGCAATGCATAAACCTCCTTGGAGATAGCAAAGATCCCTGATAATCCCCAACACTACTGCTGCACTGTCGTATATTACTGCTCGTTCATCATTAGGAATTTTTCCATACAGACCATCTGTATAAGAAAATGTTTGCATATCTGAATGCATATGATTACTCATGACATATGTACCATAATTTTCAGACAGAGCTGACTGACAGCATAGCAATGATGGTGGGCAACAACGACAGAATCCAAGGCATCATTAGTCAGTTGGAGGAGACCTGCCGTGCCATAGAGGTGAGTTACACCATGTGTGTTCCAGTGTCCTCACAAAAGTACTAAGATTTGCTGGGTTATTGATGGTGAAAATGAGAACCAACCCTTTGATATACTTACACTTGAGCTAATGAGACGGGCAAATAGGATGCTGGAGCACTTCCAGACTCTTATTGCTGTATCCTTGGAGGCTTTATGACTTACAAGGTAACCAAAGAGAGTGTTTTCTCTCCTGGATCATGCATAAGTAGATAGGAGGTAATATAAGATCAACATATTGTGATTAGACATTTATGTAGACTTTTATTAGATTAGACTTTTATTCAGTGCTGAGGTGAAAATCTTTTGACTAATTTCCCATTTGTCTTAAAGGAGAACAGCAGGAGGCAAAAGACACAGGTGTGTGAGAAGTTTGACCATCTCTATTCCATCCTGGAGGACAGAAAAATGGAGATGAGTCTCAAAGTGACAGCCGAGCAAGAGGAGAAGCTGAGCTACATCCGTGGACTCAAGAGGAAATATGAAGATCATTTGGAGAACGTGACCAAGATTGTGGAGTCAGGGATCCAAACCATGGAGGAACCGGAAATGGCCGTTTTCTTGCAGGTAAAGGAAATCCATTTTCACGTTGTAATTTTCATGTTCCTAACCATCACTGGTTGATTAAGGGCATTTCCACACTGATCAGAATATTCAAATATGTTCCCAGGAACAATTTTGGTATCTTCATGAGAGGACATGTTTATTCCAAGTAATTCGTACACATGAATTACTTCAGCGCCTTGACAACAGCACACTGTTTCATGTCACTTGCAAAACACAAGATAATAGGCACATTATTATTTCTTGTCCTTATTAATGCTTAGTTAATTGAGTTAATTAGTGATTCTGTTGTGATGCTGCTTATGTACATACACAAATTCATTTCTGGTTTAACATCATGTTTTTGTGTTTAAATGTTTTCTATTAGCAGAATATACTGACTCTACTAAATACCGGGTGCATGGTGGTGTAGTGGTTAGCACTCACAGCAAGAAGGTCCTGGGTGTGAGCCCAATATTTGGTGAGGCGTTTGTGTAGTTTGCACGTTCCCCCCGTGCTTGCTTTAATTTCCTCCGGGTACTCCGGTCTCCTCCCACAGTCCAAAGACATGCACATAGGCTAACTGTATGTTTGGAATTGCTGCTAGATCTGAATGAGTGTGAATGGCAATAGAGGTGCAACCAGGTCTGAAGCTCAGCTAAATAGGAGGGTTGGGGAAAGACTTGGAGAACTGCCCTGTAAAAAAAAAAAAAAATACCAAGGACACTCAATATCAACCACCAAGAAATTTGTCTGAAGGGATAGAATGAATGATACAAAATACGAAATTTTTTCTTCTCCATGGAACAGCTTTTTCTACTATTCAAAATCAGGTGACCCTTTGGCGATTTCTGTTTAAATTTGCCTCAGTTGGTGGGGGCACCTTGTTGGGCATTGCACCATAGGAACATTGGAGCTGCTACTACTTTTATATTATTCAGTATTCAGGACTCCCTCAGTTATTTTTCGGCAGTTTTCTCTATTCACTTGGCTGTTACTGGTGAGTTCCACTATTATCACTCAATCATTGACGGAGGGTTTCCCGATGGCCGCCATGTTGGTTCTCGGGAATCACTGATGTTTATAAGTTAATAAATTAGCTTAGTATTAACTTACCTCAAACAATGTGATTCCTTTTTCATCTTGAAATTATTTTTATGCCAAACATCCTTGTTCAATTGGATGCAAAATCAGGGTCACCCCCTGCCTCATTTCTAAAAAAAAAAAAAAAAAAAACTTAGCTCAACATCAAAATGGCACCCAATGCACCCAAGGCTGTTTTTAACGGTGGAAACGGCCAAAAATAGTCAAGGGAGTCCTGAAAGTGCTTCACCTCAAGATCTGGTTAAGGTGGACATAAGCCAACATGTAACATAAAGACAGCTATGTAAGTGAAGCTGAATTGTGTGTGCATTCCTCACTGGCTTTATTACAAAGTCTCCTACACCAGGTTTCATCTATCACATGCATGAGATATATTTTTCATTTTGGCCAGCTTTCAAATGGAAACACCCAGACTGTTTCTGGGTTCTGTAACTGTGTTTGCCCTCAACCAAATATGCACAGCCTTGGAAATAAAATGTGAAAATGTCCTGACAGAGAGGTATTTTGGTATTTATTGTTAATTGATCATTAGCACTTATACCTAATATTCTGTTCTTGTCTTTACAGACTGCGAAACCTTTGTTACAAAAGTAAGCAAACTCATTCACATCTAACATTAGATATTACTTTCAGTGTCATTCAAGTACTATTGTGCTAGTTATTTTTTCATTGTTATATGTTATTTACAGTTGTGTGCAAAAGTTTAGGCACCCCTGCCTAAAAAGAATACAGTATTTCATTCTTTTAAAATAAAAAGTAAAAGTAAACACAGTTGCTGCAGCAACCTATTAAAAACATTCTGCATATGTTACTTTCTATTTGATTAAAAAAGTTGTTATAAAATAGAAACTCTGGCATGTGCAAAAGTTTGGGCACCCTTCCAGCCGAAATATGGACTTTTGCAAGCAGCTGACTGAAATTTAAACCAATTTAAACCTAAATATGAGGTTAAATAGATGCCTTGAAAGCTAGGAAAAGCAATAAGAACATATTAAATGTCTTCCAGGTCACAAAATAACATTTTTGTTAAAGGCTGCTTAGAGTTAAATGTGAAAGTCAAGGCAAGACTGTATAAAAGAGCAGAAAAATATTTATAGAATTTCTCAGAGGCTTGTCAGAAAGGCATTGGTAAACCCAAATCCCATGCTGGAAGGTTTATCTGCATTTAATAGTCATTAGAAGAAAACCTTATTTGTGACATCATCACAAAAGTGAATGTCTGGTGCATGCAAAGCAACATCTAGATAAATCAGAGGCACTTTGGAAACAGTTGCTGTGGACTGATGAAGAACAAATGGAAGTCTTTGAACACAATCAGCAAAGGTATGTTTGGAGGAATAAAAAGAGCAGCATTTGATGAAAAGAACACCTTGCCAACTATTAAACGGTACAGATGGCTCGATTACACCTTGTTGTGTGACAGTCAGCAGTACAGGAACCATTGTACTGGTAGATGGAGGAATGGATTTCCGTAAATATCAGTAGAGTCTCGAAGTCAAGTCAGCCAAAACACTGAAGCTGAATGATAATGATTCGAAACATACTTCAAAATCTAAAATAAAGTCCAAGCTTTTACAGTCACTCTCATAGTCTCCTGATGAGAACATATTTAAATATATTTACTCCAGACTTAAAACCCACCGTGCTGATTTGATATGAAGTGTACATCGTCATCATCTTTGGTTGGACAGGCTCGAAACACCACACCAGTTTGGTGTGCCAAAAGGACAACATCATCTGCAAAAAGCAGAGACGAGATCCTATGGCCACCAAACCAGAAATCCTCAATGCCTCGGCTGTACCTAGAAATTCTGTCCATAAAAATTATGAACAGAACCGGTGACAAAGGCCAGCCTTGGTGGACTCCATCCATCACAGGAAACAAATTCAACCTGTTGTTACCAATGCAGACCAAGCTCTGGCTCCAGTGGTACAGAGATCTAATGGGCCGTGGTAACGGGTCTGGTACACTGTACTCCCGGAGCGCATCCCACAAGATAGCCCAAGGGACACAGTCGAAAGCCTTCTCTAAATTCACAAAGCACGTGGTCAGATTGGGCAAACTCCCCTTCCCCCTCCAGAATCCTGTAGATTGTATTGAGCTGGTCGAGAGTGCTGTGGACAGGACGAAAACCACATTGTTCCTCCTGAATCTGAGGTGCAACTATTGGTCAGGTTCTCCTCTCTAGTACTCCTGCATAGACTTTACCGGGTATGCTGAGGAGTGTAATTCCACGACAGTTGGAACACACTCTCCAGTCCCCCTTTTTAAAAAGGAAAACTACTACCCCAGTTTGACAATTTAAAGGTACGGCCCCCCATGACCACGCGACATGTCAACCAAGAAAGTCCTACAACATCCAGAGCCCTGAAATATTCAGTGTGGATCTCGTCCACCCCAGAAGCCCGACCACAGAGGAACTTTTTGACTACCTCGGCGACCTCAGCCCCATCAATGGGTGGACCCCCACCCGAGCCCCATTTGTTTGTTTAATTATCAAGCTTCTGTTTTCTGTGTTTGCTCCACGAACATTTATTTACCTGCAACTTTAACAACCAATCAGCATCAATTCAGCAACACGACAGCACACAGAAAAATATCTCAGAACCATGAAGCATTCAGAAAGGAGGAGTGGATTAAAATTAAAAACTCTTAGCTGACTACACATTGTATTTGCAAGCAGTGATAACTACCAAAATATGGAGTGCTTTGAAATACTGAGTTGGTATGGTGTTCAAACATTTGCACATACCATGTAGTTTTTTCTTTCTTTCTATTTTTAAGCTCATGGGATATAAAATAATTGTACAATAATATTTGCAGATTCTTTTGGTAGATTGCTGAGAGGTTGTGTTCACGTCTTTTTACTTTAAAAATTCTAAATGATTGTTTTGTTTCTGCATTGGCCAGGATGGGCGAGGCTACAAACACTTCCCATTTAGAAAAAGTCCAGCATGGCTACGAGAACATGGACCATTACACTGTTGACTTCAAGAAAGAGCGTAGAGCTTTAAGTTCTGTAAACTTCATCTCAGGTAACTTTGGATCAGCTGTCGGGGGTTGAAGATCATACTGCAAGTGTGAAAGCTTGAAGTCAGTGCCTGCTCTTTTTCCTTGTCCAATCTTTCTGCAGATGAGGAAGAGGAAGAGGAAGATGGCGATGCTGTGGGAGCAGAGAAGGACGTCCCGAAAGAGCAGGCTGCTTCAGCAGGAGCGAATACAGGGCTGCTGAGCAGCCAAACTGCTCCTCTTCATCTGCCTCTAAATCCAGCGTAAAACAGCTCATAACTCTATAAGATTAAGATTTATCACAGTTTAAAGATCAGTTTATACAACAAATGTTTATTGTTAGGGGTAAGAACCAAATTCGGAATATAGCATGCTTCACATATTGCCGATTGCTCCCCTTTTTATGAATAAAAACACTTTTTTAAACACAAATTTTAATGATTTGGGAAAATTATCCAAGAACTTTCTTTGCATGACATTCTTACTCAAGCTGGCACCATCAGACTGTTTATTTTATTTGTAAAAGATCTATTCTTAATACATGCTCAGACAGATTTCTAATGCCTTTGATGTAGAAGAGATGTTCCAGTAATTCACATTAATTACTGGGCGGTATGGTGGTGTAGAGTTTAGCACCACTTCTGCCTCATAGCAAGAAGATCCTGGGTTCGAGTCCTGTGCCAGGCAATGGCATTTCTGTGTGACATTTTCCACATTCTAGCCCAGGTTTTCTCCAGGTGCTCCTGTTTCCTCCTGCGTTCTGAAGATATGCACAAAGACATGTGTCTGAGTTGGCTCTATGATTGTTTGGTGAACTGTTCAGGGTGTACCCCCACCTTTGCCCGGAGTCAGCTGGAATGGGCTTCAGCCTTCAGGCAACCCTAATAAAGGATAAAGTGGTTCAGAAATGAAACATTAATTACTCAATAGTAATCTCTGTGTGCACTAGGGATGTTTTGTAGGCTTTTATTCTCATCATGTCAGCACACATGTAGATCTAATGATTCTTTCAGAGATTTTACTCTCCACGGGATGCAGTGGAAGTAATATTTCTGTGCCTCTGTTTTCTTTGTAAAAGCTTTAAATAGCGATCCACTATGAAATATGTGCAATTCCAAAAAAGGGGGGGGCATGGGGGGATTCTGGGTTTTCTAATGCTGATCCTAATGAGGTCAAGAAATCTGGGAAAACCCTGTCCCTATGGCCTGATGTTTGTCCGCACTATTCATCTTTGATGATTTTGGTATTTATGCAGTGTTTGGGTGATAATGCGTTTTGTCTTGGTTTGTATGAATGGAGTGGAAAAGATTCAAGGGATCTCTTGAAACTAAAATCCCGCACTTGTCCTCAAAGAAGTCTCCAACTGCTGTGTAAAGCATAAGGAATCATCACAGCAGATAATTGCATTGTGTTGACCTTGGATCAAGCCAAGTGTGAACATATAGCAATTACAACAGATTTTATTTATTAGTCTGAAAGGATTTTTTTTCTTCACAAAAAATGAAGGAATTTCAGTTTTTTTTTTACTCCACTGTGACAATTTTGTCAGGAACAGGATGTCCTGAAATGACAGATGATAATGTCAGTCGTTGTTAAAGAAACCCAGATGTGATTTTTCAAGACTGAAATTCAGTGTTTTGTGTAAAGGTATTTTAGGGCAGTTCAATTTTTTTTCTGACAATTTTTTTGTGCAAGGATTTTCTCCCAGATGATTCATCTGCAGTTTGGATGTGAAGTGTTAAAATGACCCATACGGTGAATGCTGGAAAAAAAGTATCAAATATCCCATTTATATGCAAGTATTTCTATTTACTGGTGATTTACCTTCAGATGAATAAAATTATGTGGGTTGTGGATCTGCTTATCTTTCTGATGTGTCAAGTGTGTGTTCACACAGTCACTGACTCATGTTGTTTTGCTCATTGCAATGTAATGTCTTGGAAAAGAGCATCAGAACATAGTCAAACATATTTCAGTGTTATACAAGAGCCTTTAAAGCACTAAGAAGAATGAGCTGGGGTATCTTTTTGCAATTGTAATAATGTTTATTAACAACTACGGTTATACATCAGAAAATCTACACAAGAAGTGAAAAAATGTCTTTTAATGTTTTATTGAAAAATATAAAAATAAGAACATTCTCTTGCACAACAGAAAATTACTGTTTGCTCATTAGTTTATTAACAAACTTACAGTGTATTTTTTAAGGTACAATGATACTGGATATCTGTCCAGATAAAATCAACTTCTCAGTACAGTACTCTGGAAAATATTTCCTTTTATTCATTTATTTATTTATTTATTTTTAAAGAAAAGTAATGTACCGTCGTTTTTTATGCTACAGTTTTGATTTAGCATTTGCACAGCAATTATGGAAAGTGACACCAGTGTCCATGTTCATTCTCCTATTTCTTTCTACAATAAATAATACAATATATAAATACATTAGGATGGAAAAGCAGCACTGTGGTACAGGATGTTATGGTTTGTGCTAAATGTTAAAAAAGATCCTCTTTGTCAGATTTTAGGCTACTTGCCGAAAATCTCCATCATTTTTCGGTTGCTGTGCGCCTGCTGTGCCAGCTGCTCGGCCTTGGCCATCTCCAGCACCTCCCGCAGCAGGTGGAAGGTCAGATCCAGGGAGATGGGCGGCTCCTCGGCGCGGCGCGGTCTCTCCGCAGGGACTTCACGCAACCCACGGGCCGCCTCGGCGACCTCGTCCTCTTCGCGGAGCAGATGCTGCGTGAGCCTGAGCTGCAGAGCGCGTTTGAAGACAGCTGATGCCGGGTCGGGGCGCGTTTCGGGCACGGATTCACCTTCGCGCTGATTTCTGCTGCCCAACCGGATGAAGTACTCTTCTCCCAGACGTGCCCAAAAGGGACGTGCGCGCCTCTGGTCTTCCTCCTCTTCCAGCGCGGTGGCGGACTGGGAGGAGAGGGAAGGTCGCCGGTTGGGACCGTCTAATGCCCGGCACTCATTCATGCGCGGTGGAAACGCGACGAGCAGAGCTGCGGCGGTAGTGACGAGAAAGTGGAGCTTCATTGCTGAGGGGATTCTGGAGGAGGATAAAAAAAAAGATGACAATTACGCGCAAGCTCAGGGTCATCTGCGCGCTGCAGTTTGACATGGAATGTTGATATCCTTTGAAACTACAAAGATTTAAGGAAGCTGAATGAGCATGGGGACAGTTTTTGTCTGGAAAAAAAAATGATGGTGATAGTTTGGACCTTAGCTCTGGGAGGAAGCCCTTATCCGTACACCTTCTGTACATTGTGCATGCAGTATCTTACCACTTTATTATAAGATCTAATCACCGACTAACTAAATCCTCTTTACAAGTAAAGTAGGTTATTAAAATACACGAGATAAGCGACAAGGAGGGAATGTTTTCATTAAAAGATCTTTTAGAATGGATGAGCTGAAACTCCAGACCTGGATGGAACAGTTCTTCAGTTCTCTGTGGGAAAAAAAAACAAATAGGGAGCAATTTCTCAAAAGATCCTTTGGAACTAATGACTTTGACTACATTTATACTCAGTTAAAAAGTCTGGCCTGCGTCCCAACCCAATACAGTGGTGGGTAGAATGTCAGAGTAATACGGTTCATCTGACACTCCTCACCTTTGATGCACTTTATGCCACTTAATACGTTTGTGAGCCATAAAAGCGCATCTATACTGGACAGCTTTACGCACCAACTTCAGCAACGTGATAAACCGTGCAAACCTCAAAAAAAGCACTAAAATTTCGATATACTGCTATCTTCATACATTCTATACAGAAATAATTACCCAGCAACATTTTTTTAAAAAATAGGAGCTTGCTTAATTAAAAAATGCGTACCTTGTATGCACAAATGATATATCCGCGGGAAGATTTCTCAGTTTAAACTTTTTTTTTAACGCGATCTACTCTACTCTTCACCCCTCAGCTGTCAAGATATTGAAGATTGGAGTTTGGTGACTTCTTCAGAGGAGGAACTGGAGTTTGGGTTTATATAGTCTTTGCGCATGCGCACTGGGGAATGAGTGGACCTGAATGAACGTAAGAGAGCAGTTTGCTTGCAATCTGAATGAGTCATCGAGGTGTGTGTGTGTGTGTGTGTGTGTGTGTGTGTGTGTGTGCACGCGCGCATCCTTATTTCATAAAGTGAGAGTTAGTATAGAAAAGTTCAAGTAAGAATGAATGTCTTGTTGAATTTCACACCTTCCCATGCAGACAAGCTTTCTTTTCTTGTCCTCTATTTTTAGAGTTCTTTTTTTAAAAATTGCTGAATATAAACAGGATTTGAATGTTTAAAGGATTTACCAGTCCAAATGCATGCATTAAAATATCCAAGACAGTCCTTCTTTACTTTGGGTAATGAACCTAACACCTAAATTGGAAGTCCTTGTGCAAGCTTGAATGAATATGCATCACTGTTTCCAAAACATATTTTAAGTGGGTTTAATTGGAGCAATTCATTGAAAAGTGAATTTTCGTAGTATCTAGTCTAACTAAGACAGACTAACTAATTGTGTTAAATTGAAGATGCATGACATGAATCTGTGAATATGTGTATAAGCTATGGTGTTTCATTCAGGTCTTCCACTCAGTGTTGCAGAGACCCTGGCCAGGATAAAGCATTACTGGAGATGAATAAATGAAGGAACTTCCATTAAATCTCAGTGAAATCTTATCTGTACCTTTTCATATCACAAATCTAAAGAACATTTTCCCCCATCTGTGCTATCACAATTTGATCTCTACGTAAATGGATCTGATTTGCTCTATGTGCTATACAATTAATAGATGAATTATTAAGATCCTTTGTAAAAATAAATAGATAGATAGATAGATAGATAGATACACAGAGACTTAAATATAGAGATTGGTTTTAGTTTAGGTAAATAGTTTTT
>JAOUQZ010000025.1:2242176-2252493 GCA_028564935.1 Neosilurus hyrtlii | reverse complement strand
ACCCTCCCTCGTTACACAAATACACATCACCTGATATGCATTAAATCCAATAAGCATTCAGGTTTATACAGCTTGGAATTGGAAATTATGGATAAAATGATAATATGGTCAAAATAGTCACTTGCCTAATAATTGTGCACACAGTGTACAATGTACATGAACAGTGACTGAAAAAAATGTGATAAAACTGGCAGCAATATTAACATTTCACTTATATGTTGGTTAAACTTTTATGAAAAGATCTCATAAGACTGAAATGACAATTTATTTACACTTATCATCAAATGCTAAATGAAACTGCATGGATTTCATTACACTGTGTGGTCATTTGAACTTGCATGAAGATACTGCCTCTGTTTATTTAGTAAAGTAGTACATAAACAGTATTTAGTAAATGTACATAAAAAGAAAAATCCCTGTGCCTGAATTAACTCCCTTAATATCCTACTTTCCGTGGGCATGCACTGAATGACTGGAATTGTTAAAGAGGTAATGCTAGAACACTTGGCTAAATTTTGATTTATTATTTTTTTACACAATATTATATCTAGCTGATTGAAAGTATGGCGGCATAGTGGTTAGCATGTCTGCCTCATAGCAAGAAGGTTCAGGGTTGGAGAGGGTTTCCTCAGTTAGACTGGTTCTCTTCTCCAACCAAAGACATGCACCTTTGCCTAATTAGCTTTTCCAAACTGCCCCATTGTGAGTGTGAATGGTTGTGTGTGTGTGTGTGTGTGTTGGCCCTGCGATGGTCTGGCGAGCTGTTGAGGATGTACCCCATCTTCACTCAGAGTCGGCTGAGATAGGCTCCAGTCCCCTACAACCCTAATAGGAGTAAGTGGTTTGGCTAATTAGGGCAAACATAGCCCTGGTTAGTACGACATAATACCTTGCTTAATGCTAGTGTACTTGACTAAAGTCAAATTGATACGAATGAAACAGTAACATAAGCTATGCTAATATTCAGATGTCATTCACTAAATGCTTTGTTGCCTTGTTTAGCGTATCAACTAACTCCAAATAAAGGTATTTGAGTACTATTCTACTTATGAGTTTCAGGAAAGTGGTATTTCAGAAAGTGGTGATTATTAACAGTTCTAGGGTCTCTGTCAGTTCATCTGTCCACGTTTTTTACTCATTTATAAAGTGCATCTGTGGTGAATTTGTATCGCTATCTCTTTAAAATGATCACAACACCAAGTCAGTCCTTGCTTTTTGTCAAGTAAGGGTGAGTGCTGCAAAACGATTATTACTACTAGGAATACGCAGCGACATGTTGCCTTCTCCATTGGCTGTTCCAGCCCTGGTAGTGGCACGAGTTTCTTGTTATGTACTATTTGCTGGGCTTAGGTGTAAGTTTACAAGTGTAAGATAAAGTTTATGATCCAGTGCTGAGCTGTGTCGCCAGGAAAATGGCGGAGTGCAAAGCATACGGCTGCACAAACAAACAAATCTCATCATGGAAAACGTAACATCGGCACAGGCCATGCTCTAAAAAAATTTCCTTTTGGATGCAATTCAGTAGCCTGCGTGCTTTAAGCGTGACTTCCAAGTAGAACTACTTGGCACGAAGCCCAAGCTTTTACATCTAAAACCGGACGCCGTTCCTACAGAATTCCTTAACAAAAAGTCAAAGGGTGACAACAGACGGGAGCAGCGCCTCGCCAAAAGGAACCAGTGAAAGGTAAGAGCCTTTAGTATGCAGGGAGTTTTATCACCCAAAATGCCACATGCTGCTTTTTTACTTGCTGGACAACCTGACCCAACGAGTTCACGTCACTTCCGGGGGAAAATGGTTGTTCCGCTAGTAATCCATGAGATAAAATTGCCCAGGATCGAGCTTTTTATGGTCATTCATGGTATGTTAAAATAAGCTCTGTATTACTTAAACTAATTATATTACACATGAGTTATGCTCTGCGATGGCCTGGCTAGCTGTCCAGGGTGTACTTTGCCCTCGCCAGGAGTCGGCTGAGATGGATGCCAGCCTCCCCGCAACTCTATAAGCTGTTCAGAAAATGAATGAATCAATGAATAAATGAATTATGCTGTGCTATGACCAATACCAGTCCCCTTTAATGCTAACATTTAGAGTTTTTACTTATATTGCTAAAGTTTTACAAATATTTTTTTTAAATGGTGGATGCCAGTGCTACATTTGCCTTTATTCAACCATCCAATATACATTTACATTACTCATGAATATCCTGAGAGGGTACTCTAAAGTAGGAGATATAATGTCCCTCAAACTGTCATTCTAAGAATAATGGTTGTCCTTAGTTCTTGCGGTTCGGACACATAAAGAGGGGGGTACTTTCTCCAAAAGTTCTAAGCATAAAATATCATCCTTTGGTCCGAAAAACTTAATCAAGTCCTTTTTTCACTTTGTTAACCCTGAAGCAAGAAAGATACATATTAAACCCACTCAGAATTACTACTCAGACTGCCCCCCATTTTTGCACCAGTTCCCTTAAGGTTAGCTCGGTCATCTCCTTTATCTGAAGAAAGGTTCTGAAACCAGAGACCTTCCCCTGAAGTAATTGTGAGGGTGTTGGCTACCTTTCGAGGCATCATGGAGCATTTTTTTTAAATGGTACTTGAAAAAGAGAGCAAGAGAGAGAAAATAGGAAAACAACTGGGAACCATTTACATAATGGAAATAACTAAAGAGTCACTAAAGAGCAAGCCATGATCTCATAGTGTCCAATATACTTAATAAACAAATAACACTCATACTAATAAATCCCATTCCCTTCCCAAAATAAGGTACGATTTCAATATTTAATTCAGTGTTCATGATGACCCCAAAATGCTCCATCGGTTTGCCAGCTTATAACCCAAGTACTTTAATCATGTGCTTAACCTCAGGAAAGCAGGCAGCCTTTTGAATAACATAAAAGCAGTAAGAATAGTAATTTAGCGCATGCATGCAAATCTGAATTATTTATACTCACCCAGAGCGGCTCTGGATTTTACGGAGTTACGCATCTGTCATGTTTAACCTAGTGTTCGCATAGTGAGTGGGGCCAGCAATTAGCAAATGTGGCAGCTGTCAGAGCCAATGCTAGTGTGCCTCACATCCATCATAGCCAGCCATTGATTAGCCATACTCAAGGTGACAGAATCAAAGGCCAGGTGACGTAGGACTATAAACTGAACATTCATGCAGTGTAGCCAGTCTGTATCCACAGGGGATATAATTGCCCTGTTTTGTGATCGCTCTCGGTTCTGGATTGTGCTTCAACCCATACTAATTAGTATACACTACATGGGAACGGTGCGATCTGATTGGTCCACTCGCTGGGGATTAAAAAATAGTTCCTGAGTGGATAATACATAAATCAAAACAGTCACAATTTGTCACAGACACTTGGAGCAGGCAGCATTATCATTATCACACTTGAAAATGGAAAAATAAATCATGAAAGTCTTGTCTTAGTTAGCTGTTCTTATGTTTTTCCATTTAGTATCTTAAGCTCTAAGTGAGTGTCCATCATGCTGATTCAAGTATTATCCACTTGGGATGATGCTTTTTAAACTCTAGACAGTGGACCAATCAGATTGTGGCATTCCCAAACCAGTGTGGTATTTCCGAATTATAAGGCTAATCATCCAGCAGCTGCATGGAAGACAGTGATAAATAATCAACAAAATAATAGTTTAAAAACAAGAAGTACATCCATGCTTTCCTTTTTATTTTTTGATGCTACAGGGAAATAAACCTGCTTTTTGTGATTAAAAGGAGCGAACACTTTGTAATATCTGGCAAAGTTATCCTTCAATAAAATAGTGAGATAAAAGGAGAAAAGGGACAACATTCTGAGCACAAGTGCTGTCTGGAATTTCTTTCAACTATCACTGAAAGAAAATCCAGACGTGTGTTTATTATTCTTGCAGTTGTCATACGCTTATAATGTTGGACTAACATTATATTGAACATTATCCATTTTACATTAATTTTTATGAGCCTCTATTGATATCTGAAGCACAGACTGTGAGTAGCAGTCTAAAGAGGCTTGGCCTTGGGCAACTCTCCCCTTCAGACAGCTCTGAACTACACTTTGAAGATGTCACACATTCAGACATTTTTTTATACATTTCTTTTCCAGATCTGGAGCTGTGAATGCAGCCTGGAAGCTAGTCCATGACAGAGCATATTTAATCAAACCTGGGAGCTAGTAGAGTTGGCAATGCACCTTCGGCATGTGTTTTAGAGGTGGGAGAAACCATAAGGAGCATGAAACATGTAAAACTCCACACACACTGTGAATCAAGACTCCGGGACACTACCTGCTGAACCTCAGACAGCCTTTTCCCATTCTCATGGCTGAGGGTCAGGGGTTATGGATGCATATGTTAAGCTCTTCACTGCCATCCATATTGCGCTTCAGGATCGAGGTTACATGTATGGCAGATGCCCATAGTGCGATTTGCATTTATCATTTTCATACACCTGAGCAGATGAGGGTTAAGGGCCCAACTCAAGGGCCCAACAGTGGCAGGTTGGAGGTACTGGACTGGACGTGTAAAGGCTTAAAAATAATATTCTGGAAGCCCTTTTGTGGAAATGCAATTCCTTTCTCAGTTCTCAGGTGCTCGGGAGGTAAGCTGTGTATTTTTCTCTCTGTCTAAGTTCTCTTAATTTTAACTTAGAAAGTTCACACAAATTATCAGACAGAAATCTTCATACTCTCAACCTTCCTACATGAAATATAGCTAATATGAGTCTGTGACAACACAGGAATGACTAAACGAAACAAAATAAGATTGTCTCCAGTGTTTCATTCAGCTCTGCCCCCGTTTTAACGTCTGCATGTAGAGTAAAGGGGGTTTTAAACGTCAGAGACGAAGTGGCCCTTCGGGATGTTTGAATCTTCACAACAGACCCAATACATTTCCCTAAAGGGCTGCTTTGTCACTTGTCAGAATGCAGATTTGGTGAAAAGTAAGTTGTTTGAGTTGGGCAGATTCCCTGTGGTCTGCCCCTGTCATTTCAGACTGCATCAGATGAGCGTGCGTCAAGGATTGATTGGATGTTAAAAGCTCCCATCTTCCCAATCTGTCACCCCGAAGAAGTCGTCACTCAACATAAATAAACACTTGTTAATGGGACGGCCCTGACAGTGAGAAAATTACATCAGAGTATGTTAACTTACATCTGTTAACTTCTGTCTGACTTAAAGGATATCTGTTGATAAATCAACAGTCATCTGAGTTTGAGCATTTAAGGGTCTGACTATATCATTTTAAAGACTTTTTTAAACACTTTCAGTACATATACTCTTAAGGCTTAATCCTAAATGTCTAAATGCAGGGATGGGTAGGATTTATGATTTGTGTATTTCAAAGAGATTCACTTATTTTGAATAAAAAATGTAATGTTGTCATTTGTACAAGTTCGGTGGTAAGCACGTCCGCCTCAGAGCAGGAAGGTCCCGAGTTTGATTCCCAAAATTTCCGTGTGGAGTTTGTATGTTCTTCCCATGCTTGCATGGGTTCTCTGGTTTCCTCCCACAATCCAAAAACATGCACAGTAGAATAGTTGGCTGTTCCAGATTGCTCCGAGGTGTGAGTGTGAATGGTTGTATGTGTGTTGCCCTGCGATGGCCTGGCGAGCTGTCCAGGGTTTACCCCGCCTTCACCCAGAGTCGGCGGAGATAGGCGCCAGCCTCCCCATGACCATAATTAGGATTAAGCACTTAGAAAATGAATGAATGAATGTGCATGTGAAAAGGATGATGAAAATGTTTTTATGTTTTGCATTAAAATTTGTTATACTCGAGCTAACAATATACCCACTATGTTACACTCACACTCAAAACACACATTAATACTCAGGTAGGCAAACAAACATTTGGCCAGCAAAACAACATGAACGGGAATGTGTAATATGAACTCGTTAAATTTAAACTAAGTTAATAAGACAGGTGATACATACTTAATGCGTCAGCTAGTGAAAGGTGGTGAAAAGAAAACCCAGTGTAAACCTTTCCTACTTTTGCTCCAGACTGTGTTCAGGAAACACAGGGGAGATTTATTTATTTATTTCCTCAATTGATTTACTTATAAACTCATTTTCCTACACTTCTCTGCATTCCTGTTTTCATTTTTTATGACTTTTTTGGTTTTATAGAATGTTATTTGCACAAAAATTCAGCATATACACATTAACATAGCAAAACAAAAACAACTAAAGAGGAGCAGGCAGAGTTACACATCTGTTCATACTGTAGACATTTCAATAATTTATAAATAGGTCTCTAAGACATTATTATTTCTAATCTGAGGAGGCATGTACACATTTCTTTTAATTATATTAAAGTGGTTCATGTTGTACACGTGAGGAAAACACGTGTATATGTACCTGGGTTTGCACTGCAGAGGTTACAAGGTTGGCTTTAATTCCACAGACACAAACACCACATATTTACGTACTTGCTATTTTCCTGTTTTGTTCTGGATTTGATTTCGACAGGTGTAAAGAACATGTTGTGCCATGGCTTGGGTAATAAAACTTACAGACTGCATCGTTAACTTCAGCAACACCGTGGGTTTAACTTAGTGTCAGATTTGTGGGGTTTTTAAACAGCAGGGGGGTGAAAACATGGCTGAGGGCTTCCCTGAGTGAGAAGTGCCACTTGATTTGGTGCAATGCCCTGCACGCTACTTGGGTGAGGGATGACCTCCGTTAGGGCTTATTGCCATTTCTGTTAGATTCTTTCCAGACCTCAGCATGAAGCACACGACTGCTGCTGGAGCTCAGAAGAAAAAAGGTGGCAAAAAAAAAAACGCACTTTGGAATATCACTTCAAGGACTCTGGCTCACATGCTGGGCCTTTTCTAGGAACGTGTCCAGCCAGTGTATCTGCTTAACTCCCACTCTCTGCCTAGACGTCCTTTCCTCAGCGTCCGCCACATCTCCAAGAACATCCACCACACTTTCTCTGTATCGTACACTGAAAAGTAACCTTCACTCCGGTGCTCTGGTTTTGTTAGTTTATAACCATTTTTACCGAGCGTAACATCATGCACCAATCCTGCATCCGTTCTCACTTTAGAGATGAAGAACGTGTTTTGGGTGTGGACCCCAATGACATTCCTGAGGAAAAGCTAAACACACCTAATTTTTCTTCACTTTTATCCAAATATAGCCACCTTCGTCTCACTACGTCAGAGTTTCTTCAGGATGAAAGGAATATCAGAGGAAATAAAATTTA
This sequence comes from Neosilurus hyrtlii, assembly GCA_028564935.1. Classification (NCBI taxonomy): domain Eukaryota; kingdom Metazoa; phylum Chordata; class Actinopteri; order Siluriformes; family Plotosidae; genus Neosilurus; species Neosilurus hyrtlii. Next base: position 2,245,276 of record JAOUQZ010000025.1, on the reverse strand, counting down.
ACGCTGGTATGTGTTCAGCTGTTTTTTGGTATTGTTGCATGACTGTGTTGATTAGCACCAGCCCCATTTAACTCCACTTTCTTCTTTCCATGGTAACAATTTGAAGGAAAACTCCAGCACTTTTTTTTCACCCTAATCTCAAACCACGGCATCTGCAAAAGAACGGAAATTTGTTTAACTACAAACTCACCTTCCACAAAAGCATGATTTAAACAGATTTAGAGCCTAATTTCCAAATTCAGTTAACTTAACACTATTCATGAAAACATTCTACAAAAATTGAGCAACTGCCCTGTTTTTAGTGGACAGGTTTTCGGTTCATTTCTCATTACACGGAATCTTTAAAATCTTCATTCGTAGTAATCACCCATATGCTACAGATCCACTGGAATACTGGAAACACTGGAGTATTCCTTTAAAGCATATGGAACTAAGACCAGGATTTATTTATATGCATTCCTGAAAGGGTGTGTGCGATTTTTTTTTTCCCCTTTTAAAAAAATCAGACAAATCTTGGATCTCATTTACTCGTATGGATTCTCTTGAGGTTCATCCTAATAAATATGTGCTTCTGTTCCTTCAGTTCAGCTCACCCCACTGCTCATCTTAGCTCCTTCAACATTTCAGGATTAGGATTTTTCTTAATGCTGATCGTTGTGCTGGAAAAATTTGAAAATTTCAACGCTAGCTCATCATCTCATCTCTTTGGACTTGCTAATACTCTCTCCCTGGAGGGTTTCCTTATTTGGAAAGAGGCGCTCATGTTTACACAACGCACTACTATAAATACATGTAGCGACACATCTGTTATCAAATATGTCACTTTTGATTCAGGCTGATTATTCATGTTGAAATTATTTCTCCTTGTCTTTCTCCAAGGATTTCAGGGTCGGGGAATCAGGTCCAGTTTTATATCCCCTTTATTAACATTTATTTTATATGTATATTTTTCATTATATTTCTTTATTATATTTCTTTCAATATACAATATATCTACACTAAAGATGAACTACCTGCTGAGAGGGATTGTACCCTTGCTTCATTTCTACTTAAACAGAGGGATGCAATGGGGATTTAATGCTTTAGTCTGTCCAGATGTTTCATCCTGTCACCTGTACACTCTGCTCCAACATTCTAGTTTCCAAAGCTTGAGCTTTCTACTGCTAATAAGGATGTCAATGGCATCACACTCATCATCTTATAGATTATTAGCTAAGCTGAGTCTCTGCTGCAATTTCAGTGCAAATGCGTCGCATGACTGCATTGCATTTTGGGACTTTGAGACCAGGACCATGAGTCAGGGACTTTTGAGTTTGCATAAATGTCTCTGCTACTTTTTCAATGGATTTCTCATTAACATGACAGAAAGCCAATTTGAGTCTTAGAAAGCAGAAAGGCCTTCCTGTATGGAGTTTGCACGCTCTCTCTGTGCTTGCTTGGGTTTCCTTTGGGTCCTCTGGTTTCCTCCAGTCCAAAGACATACACATTTGGTCAACAGGTTATTCTGTAGTACCCAAAGGTGTGAATATGAGTCTAAATGGCTGTTCATCTCTGTTAGAAATGTGATAGACAGGCGACCAGTTTAGGGTATAACCCCAGTTCTTGCCTCAAGTCAGCTGGGATTGATTCCAGTTTTCCCCTACGGCCCTGACAGATAATTGGTATAAATATTTGGTGTATGGATAAATGACAGGGAAGCATGGTGGTGTAGTGGTTAGAACGTTTGCCTCAGAGCAAGAAGGTCCTGGATTCAAGTCCTGGTGTCATATAGTATTCTGACCCTATGAAATTTTGACCATAGAATTTTGACCCCTTACAGTACATTAATTTTTACATTTTGATAGTAACAAGGTTACTGTTTTTCTTTAGTAGAAATATTACTTACTTATTACAAAGTGAAGTATACAATTCAAAAATGTGCGTATTTATGTATATATCATATTATAACTATAATAACATGCTGAGATGGTGAGATGGGCACCAGCCTCCCCGTGACCCTAATTAAGATTAAGCAGTTCAGAAAATGAATGAAAATGAATGAAAATGAATAAACTATTAATTTATATCTATTGAATTTTCAACTATATATGTATAACTGTATATACATGATCTATTTCTTCATGTGAAATGTGCAAATAAGATTCATGAAACTGTATCCTGAGCTCGGGCATTTCTGTGTAGAAATGCACATTAGGTTAATTGGCTGTTTTAAATTGCCCCTAGATGTGAAGGTGTGTTCACCCTGCCTTCACCCAGTGTTGGCCGAAATATTCTCCAGCCTTCCTGCGACCCTAATAGTAGGATTAAGCCACTCAGCAAATGAGTGAGTGAGTGGAATTGTGTATTTGATACAAAATAGAAGATGTGCTGTAAAAAATAAGGGATTGAGATGTGAGTAGATAGTTTTCAAAGATTAAAGGTGTCCTGCTTTCATTACATGTAATATAAATGTAAGATTACTGACATGCACTGTGAAACAACAGATATGTAAAGGTAATGAACATGTCAAGTGTCATATGCCTACCTGACATCTATTGAGTACATGCCAACACAGCTTCTACAGAATGGAATCCAGTTTATTTGACAGCATTTGTGCATTTCTTAGCAGTCCTCCAGAAGTCAGGGTCTGAGATTTACCTATTTATATGTGTATTACACCCATTACTGGTATTGTGACCTGGGCCACTTTTCCATGCTATATAATTTAGCCCCATGTTTATATTCATGTTATATCACATATTTTATTAGTATATATGTAACATTTTGGGTCCTGCTTCACTTTTCCATGCTACAGAATATAGACCTATGCTTATTTTCATGTATATATATTCATATACTATATTCATATAGTCATAATATTCATTCATTCATTCATTTTCTGAACCGCTTAATCCTAATTAGGGTCGCTAGGAGCCTGGCGCCCATCTCAGCCGACTCTGGGCGAGGGCAGAGTACACCCTGTTCAGCTCGCCAGGCCATCGCAGGGCAGAAACACGCTGACGGCTATGCAGCTACTCTTGGCAAAAATCAGCAATGGTTCTTTTACACGCCTCCCACCACAGACCGTGAGAAATATGGCCGGCATTTAATAATCCAGTTA
>JAOUQZ010000025.1:2208725-2220235 GCA_028564935.1 Neosilurus hyrtlii | reverse complement strand
TCTCAATCTCTCCCTCTCTCTCTCTCTCACACACACACACACACACATGCATACCCACACACACACACACACACACACACACACACACACACACACACACACACACATTCACACACATACATATATATACAGTAATGTGCAGTGAAGATTATACACACCACATTTGTTTAAAAGGGCTCCTAATAAAAGGAAATAAAAAAATTACTTCTCTCCAATGCTATTGTAGGCAATGAGAACCAAAAAAAGAAATCATTCCAACAAGTATACTGAGGTAAAACTATGGCTTATAAGAAAAATTTAAAGGTGTTGCAAATTTTATTTTTTTGACTTTTGCATAGCATGAATGAACTTCAAACCATATGGAATGGTTTAGCAAGTGAAGAAATAAAAAATACAGTCATGATCATACACTTAACAATATGAAGATAAATCAGAAGCCAAGTTCTATTCAAGTATTTATTTCATGTAATGCTGGATCATATTGATGAGAATAAGTAAACAATCAATAATATATAATAATAATAAAATAAAAAAAATAACACTCTCTTTTTTGAGAAAAAAAGTCAACATTTAGTGTGGCCACCCTTTATTTGATTACAGCATTTAACCTTTCAGGCATAGTGTTCACATATTTTTTATTTCTTCCCTCGCTAAACCATTCCATATGGTTTGAAGTTCATTTATGCTATGCAAAAGTCAAAAATATAAATTTGAGAAATCAAATTAATTCGATAAATGAATTATTAAAATTAATTGGTTGTTAAGAATAATTCTGGATAGTCTTTACTATGATTCTGTTCTTACCTGAGAGCTACCCCTGTCCTGCTGCTGAGGGAACAGTTGCACATTAAGGCAGTCTTTCCCCCAGCTGTCCAACAGCAACGACTTCCTCACCTTCCTGGCTGGAGCGTCCACCTAGACATCACACCAAACAATGGAAGAAAAGAAAAGTATTTTTTGAGCTAAACACTAAAGCCTACTATTCATAAAAAGAGAATAAATAATGATAAGCAGGGAAGTGACGTGTACCTCATATGTTCTTTGTTCGGGCTGTCCATGAATAAAGATATCCGTCCCTGTTTCCTCCTTCAACACTTCCCTAATATCCTCCTCGAGGAATGCCAGTGGCTGAGGCTATACACAGAAAAAAATTTTTTTTTAAGAAATTCTCCCATACTATTCTGTAATGAGCAATTTAAAGATACATACCACCATTTTTAAGGGCCCATGCATCTTCTCCTGGGCAGCCAAAGCATTTTTGAAGGGGGTGGGTGTCCTCGGGGTATGGGCCATGATGGACTTGCGAACTTTGGGTGTCCTGAAACTGAGCAAGTGAATATGTGTTTATAACAACCATGTTTTTTCTTTATAGTGTATAAAATAGTTTACTGGGAGTGCCATGATAACAATAGTGTATTTTTTGTATTTGTATCTCTTCCCTCTGAATAATTCTGAAACCTGAAAAAAGTAGGCAAGGGGCAGAAAAGGAGGGGCAGGGCAGGGGCTGAATTGAGTGGGTAAAAGTAAGGGCATGAACTGTGAATCATGAGTCTCAACGAGCATATATTTGGAAATGAGCACAGTTTCATGACGTAGGAAAGTACCAGGAATAGGACTTCATCAGCATCCTTACAATGTTTTTGCAATGATTTTATCCAGAATGTGGCTTTTTTTCTGAGCCATAAAATTATACTTTTTAGGAAACTGGTAGTTCTGTCAAGTACTGACACCAGCATTGATATGTTATAGTCAGAAAATTTAGTTTACTACTCAAAAACACATCTAAGCATGTAGCACATCTGGCATTATAAACAGGTAAACAGTGTAGCCTTGGTGTAAATTGCTGAGATATAAGAGGAATGAAACACTGTGCTGTTTACCTTTGAAAAGACCCAGTGTGGGAATCTTCATTTAAATAAAGTCACATTTGAAGGGATGTTTTATTATATAGTATACTGATTTTCGTGTAATGCCCCAATATTACAACTTGACCAGAGTTCAAGACAATTTAATATGCTTATCCAAGCAAAAGAAAATCTTAGGACATGTGGATACCCCTCATTACACTAAATCGAAATATTGTCAAAGCAATGTTACCCAGCATTCTCCTTCTGATGTTTGGGTGTGGTTTCTCTCTGCTGTTGGGGCGTGCTGGAGAAGTTCTTCTGTGCACACACCGGAGTGGAAGTTAGGGCAGGATTGTCGAGGTTCAAATGCTCTGCTCCAGATATGTTGAAGAACTGTTGAAGAGTTCAAAGTAAAACTAAAAGTCAGAGCAACTCTGGGTGAAACAGAAAAACACAAAAAAGGCATAGAGCTAAACGACCGTGGTTACACTCCGGTTCACGCTTCGTACCTGAGAGGGCGAGAATGGAAGTCCCTTAACTGGTGTGCTTTTCAGTGAGATCTTAGTGCTGTCTGTAAAAGAGCCGCAGTTGGTGTCATCTCCATGCGACTGCTCTGGTCTCTCTGTTGTCTTCTTCCTCGGTAGGGACAGAGGAGGGGAGCTGAATTTGCCGCTTGCATTGCGAGGGCTATGTGGAGCAGGTTTCCCCTGGCTCATTACATTGCGGGCACTGCACAGAGCAGGGGCAGGAGTATGGTATGCAACATCCTTTGTGCCATCACCTTGAGCCGAGTACACAACATTGGGGGCCGCAGGTTTAGCAGGACTGACAGTTTCAGATAGGTCAAAACTTCCCACCTCACTCCAGACCATTGGATCCTGCAGGGCAACACACAGGGCAAGACACACTTTCTGTTCATATCTTATGGTTCATCACATAGTTATAAAAACTTAACATAACTTTTATTTTATTTGATATTTATCTCTGCCAATGATAATCTGTGTTTCTTTTAAAATTTGAGTGTTTGTTAATTCCGGCTAGGAGTTTAGGGTTTTGGTGAGGTGTGTGTATTTGTATGCAGGATTATGCAAAAAAGTTATGTGAGGATTTTCGTGAAATTTCTACCAGAGGTGGGGCTTTGGACAAAGATCTGGATAAAATTTTGACTGCGGGGATTTTTTAAAAGACTCGTTAACATTCTGAGCAGTGTGGTATTACAGCAAGTCCAGCAGGACATTCAGTATACTTTCTGTTATTATTTTTTTCCAACTTGGTGAAGTCTTGCGCTCTTGTTTATTCGTGTGTTTGTCAGCAGGATTACACATTAAAAGTGACATACATTTCTGCATGACATTTCTACCAGAGGTGGGGATTTGGACAGAAAAGGCTCCATTATTTTTTTAGATGAAAAATGAATTGAAATTATTTTGGTGTCTTCTGCTTACCGAGTCAATGAGGTCTATCGTTTCTGCAAACTCAGGAATGGTCTGCAGGCTAGACAGCACAGCGCTGGCTTCAGCTGCCAGGAACTTGCTAGGAGAGACTTGCAGTGGTACAGACGGAGCACGGCCCTTCTCCGCTCGACCCAGCTCCACACCCGACTCTTCAGAAGTCCCTGTGGTGTTTACGGTATCATCCGCCAGACTGTCTGACCAGCTTGAATAGCTCTCTGGGTTCTGAATAAGAGACAGTCAGGTTATTCTGTAATAAATTATAATGCCTTCTCAAGAAATAAGTTTAACAGTAGCTTTAATAGTTACTGTAACTGGTAAACATCAACAATGACAACGGTCATTATTTGCCTAAGCAATAAGTTAGAGTGTACTCCAACTTACTAAGTTTCCCAAGTTATCAGAAATTTTCAGAACATGATAAAAACATATAATCACTGCTGCCAAGACATAGAGCACAAAAAGGATAGAAAAAAACACAATAGTTTTAACTTAGTTGAAAGCAGTGACTTTCAAGCAGGTTTTCTTCACCAGGCGCTCTCATGCTGTGCACTAAAGGATCTAGTTACTGACAGCAGGCTACTATCAGGTGGAGCAGCAATGAGGGTGAGCTAGGGTCACCAAGCGCAGATGTTGTGAGGGGTAATAGGGGTAAAAGGGGGGATAAGGGAGGTATGGGAGGGATAAGGAAGCCTAAGCGCACTACTCTACGCGCACACACAGTGGTTCTTACACGAGGACCGGATTGTCTTCTGACTTCATTCTCAGCTGACATAAGGAGCAGCTCAAGCTCCTTAATTCGCTGCTCTTTGTCAGGATCGTCCTGGCATGGCTGTGAGATAGAGAACCGGGAGGAAAGAAAGGAAAAGACAGAAGAAGAGACGGAGACAACGAGTTTACTTGCAAAACCACAAACACTTCATACGGCGCTCTGATCCCAAATTCCACCAAGATGGATTCCACTCGTGATGTCATTCAGAATAAGAGAAAATTATAACAGCACAGCACCACCATGCAGTTCAGACACACAACACTGACAGGTGAGTCAATTCTTTGATTGAGAGAAGAGAGTAGGACAGAAAGGGGAAAAACTGTCAGGGAACCAAAAAAAAAAAATATATATATATATATGAATGAAAGTAGCACGTACCGACATGAAGCTTATGCCCTCTGTGATGCTTTCCATACCCTGTCCGCTCGTAGAGCCATACATGTACCCTGCAACCTACACAGACAGGAAATAAACAAAATAGTAAGACTTTTTATAAGAAGAACTACTAAAACTGTTAAATCTTCCTCCCTGGCACCGTGTTTAGACATCATACAGAGGCATATCAAAAGTAAAAAGACACCATCGTTTTTTTGTATTATTTATACATAGATATACATCTATGTATACCAGGTTGATGGAGATACCTCGCAGCAGTACTGTGACTCACTTGAAGTTAAAACTGGAACTGTACAATTGGCAAGATGTATACAAAGGTTTTGTGTAATCTGATGCTGGCTACGTCCACCTTAAGACTGACCCACAATACGCCCTCTTTTGACAAACACCATTTTTGCTCCGATTGTTTGCCACATAGGTAGTTGCAAGAAACATCTTATATACTGTCATCTATATATTATTAATATTTAATAACAACATTATCTATTAATAAGTTTGATCAGAAGTGTTTTACAGATAAAACTCTGTAATAGCTTTACTTTTTATACTTCTCTGTACATACAGATTGATAAACTCGCTGGAGGTGGCTGTCACCTGTGACTGGCTGTTGACGAGCAGATGGCCATGACCGTGTGAGTGCTCCACAGACTGACAGCCTTTATGGCGTCTCTTCTGAGGTTGATCAGCGCTGAAGCTCCTGTTGCTGTCCTGTAGGTAACCTTCCTGCTCCACCTTCCTGCGCATGGTGGAGTTCCAGTGGTTTTTGATCGAGTTGTCCGTCCTGAAAATAAAACATGGATACGTGAATGAGCTCCTAAATCCACAGTAAGAGGTACAGAAATAATCAGTTCATTAACAAGCCCATCAAACAGGTGAATCAACAAAGTTTATGTAGGTAAAATAATATAGTAAAGCTATTATTACACGGCTTTGTGTTCTGATGATTATTAATTTCTTTAGTAAGTAGCCAGGTAAAAAATATATATATATATAATGTACAGCGAGTCATTGTTGTAAAATAAATCCCTCCAGGGTGATTCAAGACAACTCCACTATGTGTCCGGGTCCCGCATCACCCTGGCAGGGTTTACTTTTGCTCAATGTATATTATCACTTAATTATAATATATATTACCCCTTTTGTCCCAGTCATTAGCAGAAATGTTTAGCTATGAGCTGTGTCCTATTCTCTTCCATCTGAGCTTGTAATACAACGTATTATACCTTCCAGGCAGCAGTTTGGAGATCTCAGCCCAGCGGTTCCCAAGCCGTTTGTGTGCTTCGTATATAATGCGATCTTCTTCCTGGGTCCATGAGGACTTCTTTACTTCCGGGTTGAGGTGGTTGTGCCAGCGCTCTCGACACTGCTTGCCTATTCGTCCCTGCAGGTGCTTAGCAATGATGGACCACCGCTTCGGTCCATATTTGTGCACTAGTTCAATCACCTGCAATGATGTGGTAAAAAAATGGATTAAAGACTGTAAGCCAAAGTCTGTTTGAATGCTTGATGTTGTTCTTTTTTTCCTGTTATACAGTAATTTCCATTTACAGTGCGAGCGGGAATCATATCTACACAGTGAGACAGCATTCACTGCATTCCGCTGGTATTGAGGTCACTGATGCTATCATCATTCAGGGAATGCATCACTTAATCTTTTAGCTATTTGGCCCTAATCAAGCTTTGCTCAGGCCTGGCTTCTTAAATCCTCACAAAGCAATGCTTATTGGAGTACAGCTTACAATACAAATTTCTACATTATATAAATAAATACGCAGTACATAATTACAGTTTACAGCCAGACAAGAATAAACAACAATCCTTGACCCTATTAATGTCTCAGCGTGTATTTCATCTTGCACTCTCTTACACAAGGGATCTCTGATACCCTAAAATGTTATTATTTCACAGCGCCCACCTCCCACTTCATCCTATCAAGCCCCTGAATGCCCAGCTCGTCTTACCCTCTGATCCTCTTCTTTTGTCCAGGGCCCTTTCACCAGCTCTGGGTTGAGAACTTTCTGCCAGCGGTGTTGACACTGGCCATCTGTCCTTGTCTATCAAGAAGCAACAAAATCCCAGTTTAACACCTGCAGGTACTATACACCTGCAGTATCCTGTTCACCTATATATATATATATATATATATATTCCTGGTTTGGTTTCTGCTGATATTTTTAAATCCCGTTACTTACTGGGAAGTAATTAGCAATTAATCTCCATGCATCGGTGCCATGTTGCTCAACAAGCTTCTTAAGCCTTTCATCCTGTACAAAATAAAAATAAATATTTTCATTAGAAGCAAAAGTTTACGGTGATATGGGAAGCATGAAGTTCTGTGAATCTCAGGGATTACCTGGAACTTTCTATCAGTCATTGCTAAAACCAACATCCAGCCATTAGAAACAGACGTAAGTATATTACCTCTTCTCGAGACCATTTCACTTTGCTGAGTATCTTTTTCGAATTCTTGGGTTCTCTGTCAGTGTCTTTAGACTGACGCTCATCATCCTCATCCTCACTGAAAAGAAAGAAGGTGAACGAAGGTTAAGAACAAAAGGGCTGCAGTGGTACTTTTGCTATTTGCTTTTGCAATGCTATTTATTTTATATGTCACACTTTTTGGAACCTTCTCCTTTTCATTACCACCACATTCACACCATGTTTTCAAGAACACAAAATGGTTGAACAACCTGCTTTAAAAATAAATTAGGACTCAATAAATACATTCAATGCTTTTTTCGGCACTATAAACTGCATCTGGTGTAATGAACTCTAAAAAAAGTTACACAAGTGCATTTTTAGCAAATGACCAAGGAAACCCATGTGTCTTAGTTCACAGGAATTCCTTGTTGCTTAGTAACTTTTTCCCCCCACACAGCAATCTGAAGATTTAATCATGTCACTGTGTCCAGGGATACTAAACTATAAACTTCTCCTCAACAAAACAAGCAGCTTTGAAACAGAATTAAATCATAATTGGGGAAAAAACCACGTACTAAAAATGATATAATCTGAAACTATCGTGACACTCACTCCTCATACACACACTTCTCAGAGGTGTGAGCAACTGTAGGCCAAAGTCCAGCTCTGTCTCCTTATGAAAATGAAATATGCTCCTACAAGGCGTGTTTATGAGCCAAACAAGGCCTCCAGTTGGTTGTAAAATGTTATGCCCATGATGAAAGAGCTATTTCAGCCAAGAAACATGGTGACTGGAGTTCAGCACGAAGCTCCCCCTCAGAGAAAGACTCTAATGGACTCCAAATAAACGGCCTCTTTTAGTACTTTCTGAGGTGAACTGCTCACAGCACTTATTCAGGAGGCAGGCCAAGTTCACTTTCAGCCAATAGTAGCACATAATCCATCAGCCCACTATCCTTCAGGTTTCAAATCTATCCACTAAGGTTCCATGAAGATTGCACTGTCTTAAACAAAATATTAACATGTGCATTAACACTGCGATGCTTTATAAACAAACCTGTACAGAAATTGATGCATGATTGAATGTGAGCTGTGTTCAGATCAGCAGTCGCTTAGAAAATAAAAACATCATGCACAAGTGAACTACTGTGGCAAGAAACATGACACACACACACCCGAAATACGCCCACACCCTTTTTAAGAGGCACTGACTGAAAAAGGGCAAAACAAAAAAATACACACACCTATACATCACTGATTTTGCCAGAACCTCTCCCTTTTTTCTAAACTGCATTACTCTGGTTTTTTTTTCACATATTAGACAGCTAATAGTTTCTGAGTACCCGATGTACTATGTGAGTGCTCGGTGTATAAAGCAATTCATCTCCTTCCTCGAACTGAAATGAGAGCACAAAGCATCAAGTCTTAACCTCATAATGACTAAGTAGTTACATAATGACTTCATGCATAATCTGGAAACATCTAAACTCGCTGTTTCTCAAGTGTTGAGATCATCGCAAGCCCTTTGCACATCTTTGGGCACGTATGCATCATGCAATACATTTTATTAAACAAAGCTACATCATATCTAAGTAGATACACCATGGATCTAGAGATAGATATTCATTTTGTGAGTGGTTTTATTTCTGTACTCTGCATGTACTGCGTTTAAGAGGTGCAGTAGAGTACCTTCTTTCTTACTTGTAAACACTTGAGAACACTTTTCTCACATTGTTTTACATCTTGTGAAGTATGTTATGAATAATCAAACGAGTGATAAATAAGCCAGTGGAAAGGATCTTATTTTATTGCTCAGGGGGTTCAGGGTTTAAATTCTTTGGGCATGGTGGCTAAACACATTTTGAAGTAACTGTGTTACAGCAGCACTATATGAAGATGATCTTAATTATTATATAATTACATAATAATGGAAAAGCGGCACTGTATAAAAGTTTTTGTAATAAACAAAATAACAAGCAAAACAGACTGTGTATGTGATGTGTCAAACTAATTATTCATTTATTTAAGGTGGCCTGGCTGAACAAGCTGGAAAATGACAGCTGTGTGACAGCTAGTTAACTAACTAACTACCACATGCTATACTCTGCATACATACTTATTAATGTGTGTGTATGTCTATTACATTTCAAATACCTCCTAACATTTAGCTTTTATTTCACTGTTAGCCGAGTTACACAATTGTGTGACAGTTTTAATCCATATAAATAAGTTAGCTAGCTAGCTAAGCAAGTTAGCTTATATTGATCTGACAACCAGCTAACATAACATACAGCTCTCTCTATATATATATATATTGATATTTATTATACAGAGAGTATTTTAGCGTTTAAACATGAAGGATGATCAGGGACAACACGTTTTGAGTGAATAAATAAACAATTCCTGCTGAAGTTCAGTATGGCTACTGGCTAACGCTAACTAGCATGTTAGTCCATAAGTGGTGATTGTTAGCATTTGTGTACAAATTGTCCATAAACACACATCATATTAGAAATATTTATAGACATGAAAGTGTTATATGTGTTAAGTTCTCAACTATAACAGGAAGGAAACATGTTTTAATCTCTGCAGCTGTCACAAAGGCAGTGAAGATCCGTTTATGCAAAGTGTTTCCTTGGTGCTAAGATTACAGTGTCTTGATCAGCCTGCACCTGCATCACAGGTCAGCCTTGTTATTACTCATCAGCCGACTGGTGTTGATGTGAGCAAGTGCTGAATGTGTCTGACCTGCGGGGCTTCATGTTGGCCATGGGGATTGTGCAGTTTCACCCGAGATGACAGGTTTCTTCTCCAAAGTCCAAAAAAAAAAAGAAGGAAAGAAAGAAAGAAAAGAAAGAAAGAAAAGAAAGAAAGGTCAGAGGAATCCACAGTTTGAGTCCTTGCGCCTGGAAATCCAAACACACACCAATGAATATGTGTTTTTAAAAGATCAGAAACACTCGCAGTTGTTCCGACACATGTCAGGCAGGTGTCCGACACGCTTCCATTAAAACTGACGTCACGGAATCGTACAAAAAACAACAACAACAACAACAACAACACCGTCCGAGACGCAAAGAAAAAACAGCAACTCAGAATTCAAAACATGCCGTTTTCTCTCCCTGTATCTCTCCCTCTCTCTCTCTTTCTCTTTCTCTTCCCTCACTGTGTTTGCCCGCCGTGTCCAGAGCTCACGCCCTCCTCCTCCACCTCCTCTTCCTCTTCTTCCTCTTCCTCCTCCTCCTTCTGCTGATTTGTCCGTCCCGCCGAATCTCGCGCGCAGCCTCACTCCAGCTGCGTTTGAATCCTCGCGCGTGATTGGTTGAAAAAAAGAGGAGCGTGCTGACACAGTGTTCCATTCACAAAACCTGCCACCCACAACAATAACACACTGCGTTGACTCTTATGCACATACATGCATATTCATCACTGTGGGGGTCAAAAGTTTGTGGACACCCGGTCATCACGCCCTCGTGCGCTTGTTGAGCATCCTGTTCTAGATTTAGTCCTCTGTTCCTCTACTGTGAGAAGGCTTCCCACTAGGTTTTGGAGCGTGGATGCTGGGATTTGTGTTCATTCAAGCACAGCAGCATTAGACAGGAGGTCAGACACTGCTCAATAGGGTTCAGACAGGTGTTCAGTGGGGTTGAGGTGCAAGACAATCAGGTTCCTCCACCCCTTAACTGAACACCTTAACACACCATGTCTTCATGGAGCTCAGTTTCTGCACAGGGGGATTGATTGTCATGCTGAAACAAGTTTAGCCTTTTAGTTCATGTGTGAAGGGAAATTGCACTGCTAGAGAATACAAATAAATATCGCATATGGGTGTGATAGTTGAGTCTCCAAATACTTTTGCAGAAAGCTATAACCTGGAGACATTCTGTTTAATAGACTATTTTCTGATTTGGTTAATTTATGAAGTTACACTATTTATCACTTTGCAATAAGTACATCTTTGTGTATTGAGTGTGCAATTTTTTAAACACACGCTATATTTATATCATGATGTATATTACAGTATGATGGTATCATTAAGAATAAACTCAATTAATTAAATATCAGGAACATATATATATATATTTCAAAATGCTATTGATTTCATACATTTTTATAATGAAATTATAAACACACACACACACACACACACACACACACACACACACACACACACACACACACACAAGTGCGAAGATGCTTCAGGCAAAATATACATAATAAAATATAACAGTATCAGGTACATTTTGAGAAGGAATCTACAGAGAGTGTGATGGATTTTTCAACAGTGATATATTGCCCTCTTGTGGATAGAGTGTTCTTAACAGCTGTACAAATCTCAGAGCTTTGAAACGTGTGACTGTTAGTTTCTCTGCGTTCATCCTTTAAAAAAAACTATCACGACCGATTAAAAACTATAGCCTAGTTCACTGAATAAAGTACTTTTGAGTAACTGGAATATTTAGGTCTATTTGATAAATAGTTATGTGGTGTGGTGTTTAAAACATTCAACAAACAAACAAGGTCAAGTAAAGGCCAATACTTTTTGAATATTATTATTATTATTATTATTATTATTATTATTATTATTATTATTATTATTATTATTATTATTGTTGTTGTTGT
>JAOUQZ010000025.1:2167377-2191732 GCA_028564935.1 Neosilurus hyrtlii | reverse complement strand
CTCCCCCCCCCCCCTCCCTCCCTCTCCCTCTCTCTCCCTCCCCCCCCTCCCTCCCTCTCCCTCCCTTTCCCCGACTTGTCTTTGTCTCTTTACCTTTTTTTTTTATTTTTAACCAAAGATGATGTGTTTTGTAATGATGAAAATTGATGCAAGTGATAAATGTAAATGGAATAACTTGTGGAATTTAAGTTAGTAAACTGTGGACGTATGGACCAGTTTTGAGTTCTCAACCTTTTTATTTCTTATCGGGGCGGCTCGGTGGCGTGGTGATTAGCACGTCCGCCTCACAGCAAGAAGGTCCTGGGTTTTAGTCCCAGGAGTTTCTGTGTGGAGTTTGCACGTTCTCCCCTTGCTTGTGTGGGTTTCCTCTGGGTATTCTGGTTTCCTCCCACAGTCCAAAGACATGCACATTAGTCTCACTGGTGCTTCCAAATTGCCTGCAAGTCTCTTTCTGTGTGTGTGTGTGTGTGTGTGTGTGTGTGTGTGTGTTGGCCCTGCAATGGTCTGGTGAGCTGCCTTCGCCCAGTGACCCCAGTAGGATTGAGCGGGTCCAGCAGATAAGACGAATTCTCATCTAACCATAAAATCAGTTATCTCTCATAAAGAAGATTAAATACCAAATACATGCAAACACCTCTTCCTGTTTCCTAAATAAGTCCCCTACACATATCCTAACCTTAAATAGTAACACTGCACCTTAAAATGTGCCTTTGTACATTTAGGATTAATCCTTTACACTGTATAAGTAAATATTACTAAATATAAACACACATTACTCATGCAGTGATTTGAAACACGTTTGGAACGCGCGCGCGCTATTCTGTCAGAAAGCGCACGAGACGGAGGTTTAAAAGGGGGGACAGTCACGTGACTCGTCCTGAGGTAACGGTAGCTTTTGGTTTGATGGAAGAACGACATGGAGATTTTGTCTCTGAAAGAGTCGGTAGTCGTGTACCTGGACAGAAGTGGAGGCCTGTGTAAACTTCTTGAAGCCTGTCAGTCACTTAAAGGTCGGTTCCGAAGGGGTTCATGTTTAATTTCTTAATAAATGCCCCCGTTATTGGGTTGGTGTTAGTTAGCTTGTTAGTTTTATGTGAACAGCCGGAGTAACATTTATAATTTGTGATAACAATCATAAACAAGACCTTTTTATGTAGTTAGTTACCTCACATTTACATTATTACACAAGGACGCTAGTGAGTATTAGTAAAAATATTATTTTCCCTGTTCACGTGACCAATATAAACAAGCTGACATTTATACTGTGGTGGTTAGCACGTCCGTCTGGGTCCTGGGTTCGAGACCAGGCTCTGTGAGGGTGTTTCTGTGCAGGTTCTCCCCATGCTTGTGTGGGTTTCCTTTAGGTATTCCGTTTCATTGGGATAACTGGCTGTTCCAGATCTAGGTGTGAGTGTGAATAGTTGTATGTTGCCCTGTAACGGTCTGGTGAACTGTTCAGGGTGTACCTCGCCTACACCCAGCGTCGGCTGCCTCCCCCAACCCCAAGGAATAAGTGTCTGGGGTATGAGTGAAGGAGTACAATGGGCCCACATCAAGACTTGGGCTAATATAAATGATCAGTTTTGCTTGTAAGATATGTAATGTTTAAAGTATGTGTAATAAACCATAAATAAAAACACTAAAAAAATCCAGTTGCATGTCCTAAAGTAAACAGTTACATTAATAATAAATGGTGGTATGTGTTGCCCTGCGATGGTCTGGCGCGCTGTTCAGGGTGTACCACGCCTTCATCCAGTGTCAGCTGAGATAGGCACCAGCCTCCCTGCAACCCTGGTATGATTAAGCAGTTCATTAATGAGTGAGTGAGTAATAATTGAGATATGAAATTTGATCTTTTTTTGGAGATTTCATCAGAAAAAAGACATTAGGTACATCAGAACAACATACACCCTTTATAAAAATATAAAATTACCCTGAGTATTTTAAGTGACATTCATTTGACATTTCAGTCATTCCTGATTAGATTTTTGTGTGTACTGCTCCAAACAAAACAAACAAATAAAACTTTAGTTATTTTTCTCCCAGATTCTCAGCAGGTGTATCGTTTCAGTTTTGACGTGAACCCCTCTGACATAGTTGAACTGGATGCCAGACTGGGAGACTGCATACTACACGACCCGCTGAAAGCCACATCGCTTTTTCAGTCTGTATGTTCATTGTGGAATTTGCAGATACATTTAGGGATCCAGTATATTTAACACTGAATGATGTTTAAACAATTAGGTGTTTGTGTTTCACAGGTTTGTTTTCTCACAATAAAGACACTGTCTCTAATTGAGCACATACACACAGAGAACCAGGTATGTTACACTTTATGTCCCCTTATTTTCCTGTCCAGTCAGAATTTTTTTCAAAGATTTAAAGATTTTCAATCACCGCAAGGTTAATGTCGTTCTGCGGCCAACACACATGCCACCATTTCCAAACTACATTCTGGATTTGTCCGAGTTCCCTCGTGG
This sequence comes from Neosilurus hyrtlii, assembly GCA_028564935.1. Classification (NCBI taxonomy): domain Eukaryota; kingdom Metazoa; phylum Chordata; class Actinopteri; order Siluriformes; family Plotosidae; genus Neosilurus; species Neosilurus hyrtlii. The sequence goes on along the minus strand of JAOUQZ010000025.1, from coordinate 2,189,252 downwards.
CTATTACCTGATGAGGCCTGTATCTTTAGAGGGCCTTGTAATCGCTATTACTTGTGTGACAAAATACACTCAAGGAGCTAGATTCATCTGTGTAGAAGAAAAATGTCCTTGCTCCAGAGGTAACTGAATCAGATCTCCTTAGAGTCTACTTTTTTGTCTCTCTGTTGTCTTAATGTTAGCTGTTATCACTATTCACAGGTTTCCACAATATTAGAGTACATGCACCAGGAGCAACAGAGTCAGCTACTGTCCGGAGCGATTTTGTCTGCTTCCTTTGCTCCTCGCCACTCAAAGAGGATGTAAAGTCTCGTGTTTTAGGGGGTAAGAACTAAGGCTAGGATATTGTTATAATTAAGATATATTTGTTCCTGAATGTAGTGTAATTTTATCATTACATTATATTTTATATTTGCTTTTCATACATAACTGAAAATGTTTTTTAATAGTGTGGTTAAGAAAACCTGAGCCAAACTAAATATTGTGATAAATTTGTATACTGTATTGTAAAGCTCTCTTTATGTATGGCATCACCAAGTATAATTACTAGTTATGTCTTATGTTATTCTAAACAAATTGATTGAAAACTGATGACGCATAACATTCTAATACCACTCATCTCACTCATTTGTGGAACCACTTAATCCTATTAGGGTGTTTGGGATGCTGGAGCCTACAAAGGCAGGGTACACCCTGAACAGCTCACAAGACCATCAAAGGGCAAACACACACCTAGGGGCAATTTGGAACAGACAGTTATGTATTAAGACCTAATGTGCATGTCTTTGGACTGTGGGAGAAAACCGAAGTACTCGGAGGAAACCCACACAAGCACGCAAGCAAACTTCTCACTGAAACACCCTCATGAAGCTCTGGACTCGAACCCTAGACCTTCTTGCTGTGAGGCGAACGTGCTAACACCACCACCACTGTGGCGTCCCGTTTTAATATCGATGTTGCATAAAAGTAACGTGTCATCAAACACTTAAGGAATATTACAGAGAACACACAACTGAACATCCATCCATCAATCCATCCACTCATCCATCTGTTATCTATATCTATCATGGAAAAGTTGGAGCCAATCCCGGCTGACTTCGGGCGAGAGGCGGGGTGCACCTTATACGGGTTATTTCTCTTACCATTTTATTTATTTACATATTTGCTTTAGTGCATTACACGGCCTTGGAGCTGCCTTGACTGTCTCGTTGGCACTGCACAATATCCCATTGTTCTCTGCACAATGTCAAAGCTTTATTGATTCTTGATTCGTGACCTTGAACAGGAGTGAACATATCATTCCATAACTTTTGCAAGGCAGTACTTGGTACATTCCTGAAATATTTCATCTGCTAAACAGCTGGAACATATTAACCAGTAGACTTTATTAATACACCCAACACTCAGAAAAAATAAATTAGCATCATATTATAAAGTCCATGTGGCGCATACCGTTTGCATTATGATCTCTGTGTGTTTGCTATTTGTTTAATTGATTCTCTTATTAATGATTACTAGATAAACAGCTGGTTGAACTTGTACACGTCAGAGCACTGGATGTGTTGGGGGTATTTGAGCCGTCTTCCTTGAGATATCAATCTGTCACTCTATTTTTGAGAGGTATACAGTACAGTTCAACTCTTTCCTGTTTACAGTTAAGGTTACATAACAAAGTATCATCAAATTAACTTTATACTAAGGTCTAATACTTAAATAATTATCTTCTTTATCAAAGAATGGTCTATGTGAGATATTAGATACTTTTTTAAAAAATCAAATAAATGTGGTAAAAGCTGTTGAATGACAGACTATGTTTGCCAGACAGTGTCTACAGTGTCTCCATTTCAAATGTATAGGATCATTAACAAAGCTAATAAATATTTTAGCACAGCAAACACTTTTGGTTATATTTAGCGAGCTAATATCATGTAAAAACAATTTTTAAAATGCATACAGTATATTTTTATGTATTTTGTCATTATAGTTATATATTAAATCTCCCTATTGGAAACAGCTTAAACTCCAGGTACTAAACACGTAATAAAATGTACATTACATTCATTACAATAGTCATTTGAAAAACATAACTAAACAATATTCTTATCTTGTATCATACTTTTAGATGAACAGTGCAATACTATGAAAATTGGTCAGCTTTACCGAGTAGTTGGAATACCAGCACATGTACACCAGTGGTCTGGTTTAACTTGGACCATAGAAGCTTGCAGCATTCAAAATCTGATGCCTGGATGTGAGTAAATGCTTTCATTTTAGTACAGTCATAACACATCTGCAGGTATTAAGAGTACCAAGACAGCTGATCTCAGCCTGCTTTATAGATCCCTCCCATGTAAGTGACAACTTTCAGGTCTTGCATGCTGCATCTGCCTGCTCCCCATGGAGATTCTCTGCCATTGTTGCGAATTCATTTGGCTCTCCAGTTGTTCCACCTGGCCTGTACAGCACACTGAAACTGGTGCTGCTTCTTAGCCTGGTGCAGACCAAAGTGGAAAATTCAGATGCACACAATCATTTGGATGTGCTCGCACTCACCAGTGACACTCTTATTATTGAGAGGTATCCTTCTTTAAGAGATTGTTCGATGAATGGCACAAACAGTCGTTTTGTTGACTGTGGTGTGTATGATTGTGTTTACTATCATTTAAGATATAGCTTCCTTTGATAATTAATCAGGTCCAGAGTTGTAGTAGTTACCATGGACTGTATGTTCTTTATCTTAAATTGATAAGGTATTATTAGCCATGATTTGATTACATTTGTACATTATTGATTTTGTTATATAAAAGCAAATCCTTACAGATTCATAGGCATTTATGTGTTACTTATCCTTGCACATTCTTTTTTAGGTTAATGACATACAGCCTGGGCCTGGCAGCACGTGGTATTCGTCACCCAGTTACTGGGGAACTGTTCGCCTCCTTGTCCAGGGATGAACATGGAGCAGGAACAGCTAACATCCATGCAGGCTCTGCTCTCCTGTCAGCTGGGGGGGTGTGCCTGCTAGGGGATTTAGCATGCTACAAGAAAGACAGGATAGATACCCTACAGTCAGGTACTATGGGGGGGGAGGGGGGGTGTTTAGGGCTATTTTATTACAGGTATGAGTTGAATGGGAGTCATTTCTATTTTTCACAGTTTTTGTTCATTTTCGGTTCCTGCAGCATTAGATAACAGAGCAGTCTCTGTGTTCATCCCTGGAAAGAAGTATGGTGAGGATGCTGACCAGATTCTTTCCTTCCCTATCAACTGCAACTTTTGGGCTCTGGCTGATGCATTGACTCCTTCTAAAAAAGTTAACAGGCCAGACAGTGTACTGCTGGGCTCTGTGGTAGGTACTCACCCTCTTATAGAAATATCAAATGCATTTCCTGGAAGTGATACACCAGATTTAAGTGGAATTCTCACAGAAACAAATACACTGCTTTCCTGAAGCCTTAGAAACAATCTATTTTTCCATCAAGAAATTTCTTACTTTGGTAGGGCTTACTTTAAGAAAAAATTATTTATTCTAAATTTCTCTCTAGTTTAGAATCTGCAAGTTGTCAGAATAATGTCTGTTTTGACCATAAGCCTTATACTAGCTACATCATAGATTTCTTAAAATAGTGATACACAGGTTTTTTATGACACAACCTCTGTCCACACTTAGGAACAGGAAGCAGAAACAATACAGTCTTTCTGGGAGAATGTTTGAGTTGCAAATAAGCTGATTATTAGTCATCCAGGGTGTTAAGATTCTAGTAACATCGGAAATTTCATAAGTTGGTGGATACCTGTAGATATATGGTCATTTGGATTGCCAAAAAAATTAATACAAAATATATAACGCTGTCTGTGTAGGAGATGGGTCCAGTACCCCCTCAAGTTGTAGATGGGTTTGGACTTGTGATTCAGTGTCGAGAGCCAGGAGGTAACCACCCACTCCTTCCAATGACAGTACACACCCTGACACAGGCCATTTCACCAGGAGAGCCCATTTACCCTGCCTGCATGCAGTTAACCACACAAGACTACAAAGAGGTTGTCTTTGCCCACAAACATTTGACTGATCATTGTCTGCCTGCTATATCATTCTGTATATAGTGTACTTCACTAATCCCCTGTCCTTCTCAGCTCCTGGCTTGTGCGCGAAGTCTAAAAGTAGACATGAGCACCGAGGCTGAGATGATGATCCATGGTTACTACATGGCCAGTCGGAGAGTTCGCTCTTCAGTATCAGTTACATACATGAAACTGCTGTAAGCATGGGTTAAAAATGTATAAAGAAGGCAGGGGGTTAAAGAAAAAGTGAGCTATTACACCACAGCACTAAACTCTAGTGTGTAAGAAAGCACAGTTCTGGGGAAATACATAGTTAATTTTCTTTGTCTGCTCATTGCTCCAATAAAACTGATTCACTGCACTATACTATGGCTCACCACTAGAAGGCAGCCTTATAACATTTATCACATATTAGGGTCATGGGAAGGCCTATCCTAGCTGACACTGGATGAAGGCATGGCACACCCTGAACAGCTAGCCAGTCCATCGCAGGGCCAACACACAATAGTTACCACTCACATCTAGGGACTCACATCTCACAAACATTGGGTCCAGTAGTGCTTTAAATCTCATTCAGATTAACCAAGAATAAAAAAATAAATAAAAATCAAAGTACACTTTTTACAAACTGTATTTTACTGGTTTTGCCAGGATAGCCCTTGCTCAGGCTCACGCCAAGCTTAACCTGAGGACTCATGTTTTAGAAGAGGATGCTGTGATTGCAGTGTTGCTGTGCGAGAACTCAGTTACCCTAAAACATGGTGAGATCCTTGAGGATGGCAGTATCCTACAACAGAAGTTCCTAACTCTCATGCAGGAGGACCTCCTGTCCTGCACATTTTAGTGCTTTACCCACTTTGCCACAACCACTTCAGATTATGAAGAACTGTTAATTAGTTAAATCATGTGTGCTAGAAAAAAGAGAGCACTAAAATGTGCAAGGCAGGGGTCCCACCAGGACTAGGGTTGGGAACCACTGTCCTACAATAAAAATAAATGAATGAATGTAACAGCTGAAAGAATTAACATGTTCTTAAGTGGTTGTGTAGTTAATTACACTTTGAACATTAAAACAAAACCAAAAAAAAAAAAAAAAAAAAAAATCAGCAAGATTCAGCCCTACTCTAAAAACATGAGAAATTAATAGAAATTACTTTTAAACAAACTTTATTGTAAACAATGGTTTCAACATTGAATTTATCACTTTATTGGTCAAGATCAAACTTGGCATGTTCTTGAGAGTCTGTCTTGGGACCACAGGTGCCTCAGGGCTTGTTATTCCACCTGATGCTGTGTTTCCTTGTGATTTGCGAGACGTGGGGTCCCTGCACAGGCGAGACTTGTCCTTGAAAGACTTCCACCAGCAGATCCTACACTTTATATACAACTATGCTCCAGGAGCTGCGACCTGCCTGACTGAAGAATAGGGTACACTTAATCTGAGGTATCACTGATTCATCTTCAAAAATGACATGTCTAATATTAAGGCATATAAAAATTAATTAACATGTAAATGACTATATCTATATATTACATGCAGCTGTTTTTGGGTTAAGACAATATCTATAGATTTGTTTACCTTAAGGCTTAAATTTAAAATTAATGTAGTTAATCTTAGTATATTTCTAAATGCATTTTCTCTATCTTGTTCAGTCATAACCAATCGATAAACTGCATCTCCACAGTCAATGAAGTGAGTCTCTTTAAAATGATTTGGGTAAAAATGTGGGTGGTGGGAAGGACTAAAAGGTGAATGAGTTTGTTTCCAATAAATATTCTAAAGAACAATGCATGCTACCAGATGAGATGTAATTATAAGTTGTGAACAAGAAAAAATTCCTAGTTTAGCAGTAAACTTAACTCAAAAATCACTTAAAGTACATGACCCAAAGCTGGCTTTTCAGATAGTCACATCATCAACAACCCAGTCTGGTCTGACGGGTAAACGGCAAAAATGTGAAAATCATCATAAATGCCACATCTCAGGCATCATTCTGAAGGATGAGTTTTCGTCTTACCATGTCATGAGTCATCCACGTTTAATTTGTAATATTACTGTTCATTTCTGAAAAGAGAATAGAAACATCTTAATTTCACCAAGAGCTCACATAAAATGCTGTGTGGTGCATGAGAACCATACAAGTATTATAGAAGTAGAACTCAGATGATCACAGTATCAACAACCCAGTCTGGTCAGATGGGTAAACGGCAAACGTGAAAATCATCATAGTAAGTACATATGCACGTTATGTGTTTTAGAAAATGTTTCTTCTCACCTTTATGATAGAATGTAAACTGCATTCATATCTGTCCTTGTTGCTCTCATTCTACAAGAAAAGTGGAAAACAGTGAGGGCTTTTTTCCCCCCTTTCCCAGACTGTCAAAGATCAGAGTAAGCGTGCAGATGTATAATCTAGAATTTACAACTGGAAATATCACTTATTGTTGAAGTTTGACAGCAGTTCAACTGAAGCATATACAACAATTCACAAGAAGTTGTGACCTGCATCATTAAAGAATATGGTACACTCTATGAGGGGTATCTCATCTTTAAAAATGATGTCTAATACTAACAGACAAAAATTAACACTGTAAATGGATATACATACACACACTAATATATATATATATATATATATATATATATATATATATATATATTCTCCCCGTCTTGTCCAATCACAATCGACTGATAAATTGCCTCTCCAAGGTCAATAAAGTGAGTTACTGCAGTAATCATTATTTACCAGGGTAAAAAATTTGTTTATAAATAGGATGCATTGTTCTTTAGACTACCAGATGTCACGATGTAATTACAAGTTTAACAAAAAAAAAATTAGTTTAGCAGCATACAACCCAAGAATCACCTAAAAGACATGACCCAAAGCTGGCTTTTCAGATAGTCACATCATCAACAACCCAGTCTGGTCTGACGGGTAAACGGCAAAAATGTGAAAATCATCATAAATGCCACATCTCAGGCATCATTCTGAAGGATGAATTTCTTACCATGTCGTGAGTCATCCATATTTAAATTGTATATATTTCAGTTCATTTCTGAAGAGAGAAGAAACATAATTTCACCAAGAGCTCACATAAGATGCTGTGTAGTGCATAAGAACTATTATACAAGTAGAAATCTCAGAAAAATCACAGTATCAACAACCCAATCTGGTCAGATGGGTAAACGGCAAACGTGAAAATCATCATAGTAAGTACATATGCATGTTGTGTTTATTAGAAATGTTCCTTCTCACCTTGATGGTGCAATATAAACTGCATTCAAATCGGTCCTTGTTGCTCTCATTCTACAAGAAAAAGTGGAAAACAATGAGTGATAAAAAGGAAATTTTTTTCTTCTCCAGACTGCCAAAGATCAGAGTAAGAGTGCAGATATATAACCTGGAATTTAATACAGGAAATATCATGGTAGAAGTTTAAAGCACTCTAAAGCAGAGTTTACACTTAGCACACAGAGTCAGTATTGTACAATGCAACTGTGCATATACAACTTGAAAGCACTGAAAAAAAATGTAGGTACATCCTCTGGTTTTGTAAAACAAGGTAAACAATCAAGGTCAGGAGTTGAGAAAACCAAGATAATTTCCCTCTTTAAACAAGAGAAAAGCCACAGTGGGTCTAACTGAGATGATGCATCAGGCCATTAAACCAATCACATAACAGTAGAGCTAGGCTGTTAAGTCTTATCCAAAAGGGGCTACAAATTCCAACCAAGCAGGAGCAACACCAGAGCGCAGTCGTTTAATCATTTCATCTAACTCGCAAGTGGGCCTCCAATTAAGCTGAACTAAACACCAGCAGGCGCATCAACCTTTGGCACTGAGACTAGAGAAAGTTTTACACTTCAAGCTGGAGAGTCACATTTTCAACAACCCATTACTGTCTGACTGGTAAATGGCAAAAAAATGTGAAAAGTACCATATGCAGCCACTTACTAATAATTTTAAGTAATACTAATTAAAAACTATTACACACGCCCACCTTTTCTTGAGACTTCTCTTAACAGGTTACTTCTTTCCAGGAGTTCATTTCTGAGAAGAAAAATCATCTTAATCTCATATCATTCATGACTCATGTAATATACTTGGGAGTAAAAGATTCTGACATTAAAAGCTCAGATAGTCACAACATCAACAACCCAAACTGGTCAGATGGGTAAACGGCAAAAAGGTGAAAAACATCACTGCTTCACAGAATCATTATGAATGGAACACTTTGCAAGCTGTATTTTTTTGGTATGTCAAATACAATATTGTATGGAAAGTGCTGAAATACCCGATCATCTCCATGGTCACCCACAGCCTTGGTCATCTGGGTTTCCTGCTGTGGAGAAGAAGAAAAAAAGCCTGAATTGTTTAAAAAAAAAAAAAAAAAAGTAGTCATGTCATAAATTCAAAACATACAATCCTGTATTGTCCGAATGGGGTTTGGTTATAGACCTCCACCACCCACATGTACCCCTTAAATAGCGACTCTCTAATTAGCTTTTTTCTGTCACAACTATTGATTTTACACTGCTTTAGATAAGCAGCACTGAGGGATCAATAAGTAAACTCAATTCCACTCCAAAAACTTGACTGATGAACCAAAGGTCAAAGGGCACATGTAACACAGCTTGAGAGCACAACATCTCACACCAACACAAAGGTCTTACCACAGCTAGTATAACTCAAGGTCAGGACCTTTATCAAGACCGTGGCCTCTCAGAGAGGACTAAAAATTCAGAATTTCTCAACACAGGTCATGTGAAGACCATTCCCAAGCCAACATGGCCTCACAAGGGACAATAGACCTGGTCATAGACAACCCCATCAACAGCAATGCAGAAAGCAAAGGGGCAATTTATCAACCCACATGGGACACACAACTGCCAACATGATTAATAACTGCTCTAAGCAAGAAGTAAAGCTGCCTGTTGAACACACCCTCTTAATCACGCTTATTAAACTTTATCGAGTTTGATCTTGTCTTGAATGTGATCTTAATCACGCTTATCAAACTTGATTTAAAAAAAAAAGCATTTGTTAAATATCAGATCATACATTTGTGCTTGTAGTCCAGGGAGAACAGTAGACATTTCCATCCAAAGAGAATTTTGGATCAATTAATAATACACCCTCTCATACTCTTATACGCACCCACCTTAAGAGTCAGGGGTAAAAGAAAATTTATACCAGCCAGAGCGTACTACATATTTATTCTACAATAAACAGGAGTTGAATTACTAAATAATTAATCTAACAGCAATACAATTATATTATAATTAGAAATCCATAAAATTAAAGAATGGGTTTCACCAACAAATTTTTAAAAATGCCCTTTCCAATACCACCGTTATTCATACCAATATCTGCATTAAAACGTTGGGTGAAATCCTCTCTACAGGCGCTGGTTATTTATTACTTTGTAAGACTAAAACCCTTGAAACTGTTACTTGTAACAAAAAATAGCCACGTGGTCGGACATGGACACGATCGATAAAGACGCTGCAGTGTTTCTGACCCATCCTGTATTTCCATTAAAGCGAGCACATCACGCTTTAATATAAAAATAAGTAACATTAAACAAAATAATTTAAAAAGTAGTAATATACACAATAAAAGTATCGCAATTAACCCAACCGCCTGAGAGCGCTTTCTATTCGGAAACAAGGCCACGAGCAACAACGATACAAAATAATGGAAATCGCATTCAGTTATTTTAACTCTGGCTTCAATAATGTTACCAAGATGTATTCTAGTATAATGAAATCCTATTTTACCTGAACTGGTGTAAATGAACACGATACAGCGTTCTGCTATAACAGCTCTCCATTTCAGGATCCACGCTCCAAAGAAGGAGATGTTGCGCATGCGCGTTTTATTATCTCAACCCAGACTTCCTTTTGCAAAAGTGCACATGCGCACTAGACCCTGTGTCGTTAAGAAAGTGGGCTGATCAAAGACATCTTGCTTATATGGTACTTTTTATTTGTAATCTTAAGATACGCTTGCACTAAGCTTAGCTTCTTAGGGAAGAAATACATATATATTTTTCTCTTATAATATTCTTATCTTGGTGCATTCTTCTATGATAAAACCCTTGGTAATGATATTATATTAATATTTTCTTTAGGTTTCAAAATGTGTTGAGTAGGCTCATTTTGTTTTATTAATGGCCATAAAGGTCAGATAAAGGTGGGTGAAAACTTTTAGTACGCTATACCTTCACCGTACATGTTAAGCTGATGACACAAGTCCATATGTTGTCTATAAAAGAATATAATGATGAAAAAATATAATGATGGCGAAAAATTCATACTCTAAGCTCCTTGATGATTCCTCTTCCGTTGACGAATGTAGTGCCGACTGAATGCGGCTGAATGAAAAGTTTTTTATTCCTGCTGTTTCAGCATCCCAACTATAATGCCTATAAATTTTATGTACGCAAGAAAGTCAGTTTATGTTTTTTTAATGGTTTTAGATTTTGTTACTCTTTAAAAAAATGTCGACATTTACTTACCTCTACCTTACTTGTAACACTTGTGGACTTAAAAGCTACTTCAGCAACATGTTATTAAATGCACATCTGTATTTCTGCCTTTGGGGGGTCAGTCAGCAGACAAGTGAATTCATGCTGTATTTTATTTGTATATCATTTTATGAACTAATTAAATTACTAAGACAAAAACACAATACACCAGGTGAATGCGTCCCCTGTTTTAACGAATCTCCAAACAGAATTTGTGTTATCATGACGTCATCATGGCCTTGTTTTCAAACTGGAAACATTTGAATCATATAATAATTTCAAAAGTGGCAAGTAGATTTAAATTGTTTTTTTTTTTCTCATTTACAATCCACCAATGCACCAAGAACCATGTATGTGAAAGGAAAGAGCTAGGTTTCTGCTAGACTTGGTCCAGCCATTGTTGTGATCCTGACAGACCTCTTCACATGACAAATGTTAGGTTATTCACACATGCATTTAGTGCAAATACTTTAACTGAAAGTGCATAGCCAACAAGTCAAGCATAACAGCTCGTTTTCCCGACATAGCTACACAAAAACTCCAAGTACGGAATTGAAAGACAGACCTTTGAGCAGAGACGCTTATCTTCAGTAAGACATAAAAAACACACACAGCTGATTCTATATAAATTATGTACAAATGTCAAATTATATTACATAGAAGTGCGCCGTAACACGCAGCCACACAATCGTCATGTATTCGTTTGTTTCTATTTGTACTCATTTCAATATGAAATTGGTGAAAAGAAATTAAAAAGGAAGTTAATTCATTCATTAAAATAATTTAAGGCGCAAGTTAATTGTTCAGAGTTAAAGAAAAAAAAAATCACATCATGAGCGCACAACAGAAGCGGTCCATATGTTTGGCTCTGCAAACATCATGAAATGATAAATTAAACCTTCATTTTAATTAAAAGAAAGTCTTGTGTGCAAAGGGATTATGTCTGAGATGATGATGACGATGCTCCTTGATTTTCATTCTGGCCCGAGTTACTCAGGAACTGGCCACTGGCACCGATATACAACCTCGAGCGCATGGGCCATTTCTGGAAATAAAAAATACAGAAATATGAGACATTTTAAAATGAATCGTAGCAAGGAAAAGCATAAGCAAATGTAAACTTTTAAGCATCAGCGTTATCTGAAACTAAGTGATGAGTTTTGATTTTTTACGTCAGCTCTATTTATACAGCACAAATGCCACGAAGTGTCAGCCAAGGTAATTAATAAAATTACAGAATTACAAACAGAAATGATATTTTATAAAATGAAATAAATTAATAAATATGAATTAAGAAAACACTACAAGACAGAAAACAGAAGGTGGGATAATAGTACAGACCTAAACAAAGCTACATTTTCAATTTTTTGTGAATGTTTTAGATTTTCTGATACTGTTTAAAAAAGTCTGTAACATATATGCACAAAATAACCTACAGTTCCACTGTACTCACTTTCACAGGATGTAGGTAACCGCCGCCTTTGATTGAATTTAACGGTTCGTTCCGTTTTGCGCCTTCTGGTTCCTCCATGCCCTCCTCCTGAAGAGTTTTGGTCAGATGAGCTATGTATGTCGTGGCTAATATGAGCACGTCAAGTTTGGACAGTTTGGTGTCGGGAGGTACCGATGGCAGGGTCCTCTGGAGCTCCAGAAACGCGTGTCTAAGGGTCTGAACGCGACTCCGCTCGCGCGCAGCGTTGGCCGCTGCTGGTCGCCCCCTGGTCCCTAGACCACCGCCTGCGGAGAGCACGCGCCCACGTCTCCGGTCCGAAGGCAGCGCGTCGGGACTCGGGCTAGAGCTCGGACTGGAGGTGGGACTGTCATCCATAATTCTCAAACATTCAGTTCCATTCACTATAGATCAATTCCGAATCTAAAAATGACAGAGATGGGATTATTTTTAACCCAAATAAAAATAATAAATGAGTTATGTGTATGAGTTTTGAAGATAAATTACAGTGTTGTATGACGAAGGAGTTTCCTATTTGGCTTGATCAGCATCTGAATCGATTTCAGTGCCTGAATAATTATCGCAGAGCTTTAAAGAAAGATGTAATTAATTAACGATTAACCAACTATCCGGTGTAACAAAAGGTTTTTCTTCACTACTCTTTGTTTAGCATAAAAATACATGCATCTTCCCATGTGACTTGAAACAAAAAAAGCAGAAACTTCTTTCCCATTTGCACAAAGTTTACACTAAAACACTGACATTACATTTGTAAAGATGAATATCACATGCAGATGAATTCAAATTAGTTACCGATATTTTTGGACGCATGTTATAACAAAGCAAATAACTTTAGAGTCTTAAGACTCACAAAAGAAAGGACTTTAATTTTGAGTTAAAATCTGAAATGAATGAATGAAGTAATTGCTTGCGCACCTGAGCCTACCTTTGCGCTTATTTTCAGCAGTAAACGAGTTGTTTATTAAGTGCACATGAAGGCAGGGAAGTTGGAGTTCTCTCACAGATGCGCCAGCAGAAAGATATAGTTCCGTTCCAGTTCCAAAAAATATCTGTAGCCTGTAAACGGGCGCGGTTAGTGAAGAAGGTGAGTTTTTATGTCGCTGTGTCTGTGCAAAGCCCTCACCTGAGCGCGTCAGGTCTCAGGAGCCTCTAATTTATTGGGAAAACAACGAACTGACAAGTCCTTCACTTCTGAGCAATTAATCACAAGGCTTTAAAACGCACGGGCGGCGCATGAGGCTCCCCTTCTCTCCCTCTCCCCCCCCCCCTCTCTTCCTAAAGCTTTTCGCTATATGGAAGAGGAGACCAGCCTCCAACGCCAGAGGCAGCATTTTCGGCCACACGCATCTGCATGCGTGCAAACCACGGTTGAAAGATTTAAATCAAACAGGAAACCTTACAAATAACCCAAACTATGACACTGATGGCACGGTACCCTCCAAAGGCCTACTTTTCAAGGTTGCTTGTTTTGTATGTGCTCTTTACCTGGCAATCTTTAAAACTGGGCATAGAGCCAAAGACTCCATGAAATTTATCAGATGCAAAGTTCATGATATTCTTCTACAGCAGTTTGACAACTTTATTTCTGACACAAGTAAGGCTGACATTGTTGACATCTTAGGAAAATAAATAAATAAAACAGTGGTGTTGTATTGTCTGAGGTGATCATGGAATGTGGGAGGATTTATGATGTTACCTGTAGGCAGAGGAGGCTACTGTTCGTGGTCACTGACTCAGACAGTACGACAGTGTAGGATTTTAGCCTGATATTCTAACCAGCAGTCAGCACTTTGATTCACAGCCAATAAATAAACTCTAAACACTGCAATCAACAGGCAAGTATGAGGAAATTCTTGTGAGACTCCCAAATTAATCACCCTGATTTCCAGAGTCCACACACGGAGATGTCGGGGAATTAATGAATGGAATTATTCATAACTTGTATATCTCAGACTGTTCTTAATACACAATGTTTTTGTAAGGATGAAGTAACAGTTTTGCTCCAGGCTACTAATTATGAAGCACTGCAAATGAGGTTAAGTAAGCTCCTCTGCCTAATTACTCGACATCTTACACACTAAACCATGGCGTGGTTAGAGAAAAAACCTTGAGTAGACTGGCCAGTTTACAGCATGGGGTTTATTGTAGGATACGGATACAGTGACCAGAGAAAGGCATCTGATCGCGTGCATTCCTATAATTCCTGATTATTCTACAGTAAATATCTGAACCTGATAGAAAATGTTTATTTAAATTGGAAATAATGAATCATTAAAAAAAGTTTTAAAAAATTATTCGTATATTAGACATTTTTCTCTTTAAAAGAACATTGAATGTATTGCCCATTACAAAATAAAATTAAGCATGAGACTTCAAGAGGAATCTAAATATTAACTGAATTTTATGCTTTGTACACAGTTGCACAGAACAATTTTTTAAATTGTTACACAATATTCCTGTTTGAATAATATGATTGCACCACTATGAAGAATATCTTTAATATTATGACAAGAAAACAGCTTAAACAGTTGTTTTTATGGTAGTGTACAGTGTGTATCAAGTCACACCTAAAGATAAAAAAGGACAAAGAGTAAAGAATTCAGAATATACTTTAATGCAAACACTGTCTGATGCTGGAAATGAACATTTTTACAGGTGTTGTTTGATCAAATATCTGTCAATAAGCAGATGGAAGACAGAGGCAGTGAGTGAGAACATAGACTGAAATTTGACTCAGGAGTGCTTGCTGTCAGTGTGTTACAACTCTGAAAGTGGCATCCTGACATCATGACACGCAGTTACTGTGGACTTGATCACAGATCCATTCCACATGCAGTCGTGATGAACAGCCTTGTGTGCGGGGTGCAGGCCATGGGAAATATCTAAGAGGTTCAAGAGTTTCTGCTAGAGGATGCTCAGAGAGGCATGTGACTCTGAACTCTTGTTTCTTGAATATCTGTAATTAGTCCCGAGCTTAGGAGTCTTCATGATTCTTCATGCTAATGTGAACAACAAAAATGACAGCATAAGTTATACATGCTAAAATAAAACCATCTCTGAAGAGAAAAAGTTGATAAACAAGATAAAGTCAATAAGATCATTTGGTTAAATATACAGTATGAGTACTTGTTTTAGCAGAACATACTGTAAATATTAAGTTTAACTTTGACTTATCATTCAGGAATATTCATATCAATCTATCACACTAACAGATTTACAGTATCTGTATTATTTATCACATTACACAGTCTCAGATAGATTCACCATCAAGGATGTTCTTTTATTATGATGATATTAAATGTACAGGTGTTCCATCATTTCAATGATGAGAAAGAGTGTGGTTTGTTAGTTCTATGCCATGTTAAAAAGTAAACTGAACAATAATTATTTACTAAATACATTTAATTCTGCACTTTTTTTAGGCTTATTGGTAATCAGCATTAGTTACTGTCCAGAAAATACATCCAGTGTAGCATTTACCAAAGAACACTTTAAAGCATGCCTATATGCATTGAAGTGAATTACGCATGCTTAAAAAGAATTTGGCAAGATTTAAAATGCATTTGTCAAAATTTTTTTGAACCTTTGTTCAATTTTTGTGGCACCTGAGTGATAGATATTCCATTTTAATATACTGTTTCTATCACACCTGGCAGTCAGGCAGGACGAAGTCGATCACATCCCTTATCTGATTTCTATGAAGCTTGTCAGTGCATCTTCTCATACTATTGGATATGAAGTGGTAACAAGGATGTTGGGAATGCAGTCACTAAATCATTGCAGGATGGCGAGCACAAATGGCATGTGGTCCTAAACTTGCATTTTTGGGGAAGTCGGTCCAAGTCAGCACTCTGGTGCACCTCTGGGATTACTGCTTAAGTGGATATGCTCTCAGGGGAGCAGGTAGTTTTTCCTAACTTAAACTGTAGCTCATGACCTTACATACAGCAACAAAGTGAAGCAATCAATATCCTAAGGCTAGCTGCAGAAGAGAAAGTTGTTTATTTGCATGGAGTGTTAAAAATATGAAATGTAACTTGACAAATAGCAGGTCATTTATCACTCTAAGAGAGAGGAAGGAAGCGGGCTGCTAAATGAAGCATGTTTACATTGATATTGTTTACACACTTTGTAAGTAAGCCTCAACATTTTGTTGAAATGATCAACATTGTTAGCATGGTATATATGATGTAGAATAACATAAGATATAATAATGGTAGAAATTACATTTAAAAGGAATTAAGATATTGCTGAAGCTATTCATACCTTATGTCTCCGCAATCTGTCCGTACTGTGCCTGACCTCATTTTCGTGGTGGGTCTCCAAAATGAGAGTGGCTTCCTCTTCCCCGGAAAGCCAGCCGAGTTATGGGCAAAGGGATATTGTGGGCCCAAGTGAAAGTCAGCTGGAATAAAAACAGACTGAGTCACATATTGTCATAGTCTCGCTAATCTCAGGGACTTCATTCATTCATTCATTCATTCATTCATTCATTGGCTGAACTGCTTAATCCTAATAGGGTTGTGGGGCTGACACTGGGTGAAGGCAGGGTACACCCTGAACAGTTCACAAGTCTATCGCAGGGCAACACACACACAACTATTCACACTCACACTCACACCCAGGGGCAATTTGGAACAGCCAGTTAGCCTAATGTGCATGTGTGCATGTAACTGTAGGAGGAAACCAGAGTACACATAAGAAACCCACTAAGCATGGGGAGAATATGCAACTCCACACAATAACGCCCTAGACAAGCCTAAGACTCGAACCCAGGACCTTATGCTGTGAGGTGGACGTGCTAACCACTACGCTCATGATGAGTAACGATGAGAACACTAATCAATTAATAATTAAAAAATGTTTGAGAACAGAGTATTTCTCTCAAATATTGTAAATACTAATATACTGTATTTTACTGTGCGTTTGCAGCCACAAAAATATCATTCTGATTTTTAAAAAGTACTTTTTGTAATAAATCATTAAACAATACTAATGTTTATACCAGAAATGGGATGTGTGATTTGTCCTGTCATGAGTCTACCATCTATTATTTTCTTCTTG
This sequence comes from Neosilurus hyrtlii, assembly GCA_028564935.1. Taxonomy (NCBI): domain Eukaryota; kingdom Metazoa; phylum Chordata; class Actinopteri; order Siluriformes; family Plotosidae; genus Neosilurus; species Neosilurus hyrtlii. The sequence goes on along the minus strand of JAOUQZ010000025.1, from coordinate 2,172,127 downwards.
GCATCTTTTGAGGCTTTCCATTTGATTAAGAACTGCCTGGACACCTCTGTTATCTCCTTCTCATCAAGCTCCTCTGTATATTAAAAATGAATAGAGTTTACAAGTATTATTATTAAAAAAGATGATTGTTACATATAACATATACTGTGTGTAAACAGCATTAAAAGTCAGCTTAAGAGAATTTTGAACTGCTTACAGATAATACAGTTAAATCTATCTTCAATCAACAAGCATAAACAAATAGTAATTCTGAGGTTCTATACTCTTACCCAGACTTTTGCAAACAGTTATGAGTCTGTCTCTGTATTTGGGTTTATGACAGACAGGGTTTCTACGTAAATCCATCCGATGCAGTTGAGGCCAGTGGCTAAACACAGTCTCTAGTCCCTGAAAGAACATAAAGTTTGTGTTTTGTTCACACCTCCAGTTGAGCAGAATATTAAACTCTGTATAAGATTTAATTCGGGTGAAGACAGCAACAAATCTGAGCAATACTGGTGTCCAAAATCAGCTAATTTATTTATCAGCTTCAGTTCCGTAAGAGTATAAACGTCTAAACAGGACACCGGCTTGCTTTAATAAATACTGTCACTCGGACTAACAAGTTCCCTGGGGCAGTAGCCCTCAAGTATGTTTTGCCCAAGGAGTATGTTTATCTAAAGACACATTAATCCAACATGGAAATATGAATACTCTCTGGGCACACTCTGATTGTTCATTGCCTTCCTGTCTCTACCAAAGTGCTTCCACTTTTCAGTCCGCATGCAATCAAGTCTAGCGGGACCCCAGTGTGCAGCGCGCTCTCAGGCTTTGATAAATGATCATGTCAGGGCCGTCACTCAGAGGGCTTGGCTGGGAACTGCCCAGCACCAAATTGCTCTCCCATGCCGGTTGATTGCTGAATGTACTCTTGACTCGGGTCTTCTCCAGATCTACACTGTCCTAATGATGGCCAGTTATGAACCTGCATTTGACCAGTGCTTCGATTCCCCATCCGCACCCGTCTGGCCACGCACCGTTAACAGCCTCTGCAGATTCCCATTTGTCACTCGGCTGACTGCTTGTCATAATCTCTTTTAAAAATCCATAATGTTTCCTCTGAATTCCCAGTGAACTGTGCAAAGCAGGAATCGATCCTTTAGATCCTGTCTATTCTGAATCAATACTGGCCAAGGGGTTGTATAAATTAAAGGACATATCTTGCTAAACATGAAAGCTTCTTTTGACACAATGTATCACAATTATCCCATGTGCGGACTTCGAGGTCTGGCTTGAAGTTTCTGCGCAGCTGTAGTGCAAGATTTTTTGCATTCGTTCCATATTTCTAAGACATGGCTTTTTGAATTAAAAAAACAATAGCTTACATTTTATCCTTCCTCGGGCCTCTTATGAGAGGAAACTAAATTTGCAAATTAAGTTATTCTTTCATACAAATCTGGGGTTCTGGAGTGTCTAATGTGTGATGTGGAGTAAAACAAGTCTAGTGAGGGAGGAGGAAACCTTGTGCTTGGTTAAGTTGTCAGCAAAGGTTGTCCCTGGAGACCTAGCTCACTGATTTGTTGAATAATTTGAACCCTGTGTAAGTCTGTAGAACGGGAACTCCTGAGCAGATCTGCAGGATTAGTTTTCAGTATTCACACATGATAGTGGACATAACTATTAAATAAACAATACAACCGCATACTAAATATAATATTATTCAGTCATTGGCAAGTGCAAGATTTAAAAAAATTAAAAATAAGCCTGGAATTAATAATAATAATAATAATAATAATAATAGATGCAATTTTACCTCTATGTCCTCTAGCTGGTTGTCTGCAGCATATAAGTGGGTGAGGTTGTTAAGGACAGCCAGATCTGATATCTCATCAATGTTGTTGTTGGAGATATTCAGAACACATAATGACTCCTGCAAACATGTCAGAAATTTGAATGAGCTTCTTTAAATATCAAACTTGAAATTAACTTCTCAGGTAATAAATGAATGAATATGTTTTTTATACTCTATGGGAGGCTTTTTTTGGTGGAAAATCTGCTGCAATTCTGTTTATTATCAAAATAAACAAAATTAGTACATTTGCAGTTTGTTTACTGAAGACTAAGGCTGTAAACAGCAGCCACAGAGAGCTCTTTTACTATTATTACACAAAAACAGCTTTAGTACCAATCAGCCCTGAGCTTCTCACCGACAGGCTGTGGACAGTACGAGGATCAAACAGCAGCTTTTCTCCTGCTGGGAGTCTCTGGGCTTCAATATGCAGCTCCTTCAGCTCTCTCAATTTCTCCAAACCCTCAACCAGTGTAATGCTGTTGTACCCAAGAAACCTGACAAAAATAAACAGCTGATGATTGGTTAACTGGAAAGAATGCTGCACAGCCTCTCAAAGCATTTCAGTATGAATACAGTACAACACAGAAGCTTAAAGCAAAACACTCACAGTTTGGAGAGCTTCGGCAAACATGACAGGGTCTCTATACGAGAGATCTTGTTGTTCTGCATGTACAAGTGTGTGAGATTGGAAGCAAAATTTAGGTTGCAGATGTGTGTAATTAGATTGTCATACAAATAGAGAACTGTGAGGTTTTTGCACATGGAAAGGTCATCCTGTGAAAAGGTAAAAAAAAAAACCTTGTGTGAGGGATCAAAACAAATTCATTTAGAGTTTAATTTGGAGGACACATAGTAACTTACGACATCATCAATGTTCCTGTTTGAAAAGTTGAGATGTGTTAATTTCTTAAGGTATTGTTGGATTGAGAAATTTCCTTTGGATTTAAGGCAATTGTTAGATCTGGCAATCAGACCTACAGTAAGGCGAACCATGGCAGCTGGGAGTTTTAAGTCTGTTTCTGAAAAATAAAGTGGTTAAAAAATAATGAGCACAAATGTGAAATAAGAGAGGACTTGAATTTAAAATGTATTTTAAACCTACTTGTGCTTAGAATAAACAGTGGCTGATATTTTATACATTATTTTAAATATTTATTACAAGCATTAATTTTTAAATGAATAAATAAATTAAAAATGTTTACTTTAAATAGGTTAAAAAAAACAGCACACAACAGAGTAGTTATAAAAGGAAACAGACAATAACAAAATAAATCAACAATTAAACAACAACAACAACAACAACAATAATAATAATAATAATAATAATAATAATAATAATAATAAACAGTGAAAAGCATTGAAGCAAATGATATTGTCCACTGTAACACATTCAAATAGAGTGGGAAGAATAATAATCTTATTTAATCTCATCGTACCTATTAATAATTGATTGTTAATTAACGTACGCACTTCTCAATTGATATCTACCCTTTATGCACCCCTCATACCTGTACAATTCTCCAGATTACTTACAATAATTATTATTACTATCATGTGTGTGTGTCTTCTAATTAACACCATGTTATGCTGACCCTGGGATAAAAACCTGTGTTAAAAAAAACAGCTGAAAGGCCAAAGTTGATTTAAACACTTGCTCTGAATGTGACCTGATCATACAAAAAGGCAGCAGTTACTCCATGTGAAGAAAAACTGGATCAATTCCCTAGAGGTTTGCATTATTTATCCCTGTGACCCAGAGTTATCAGCCTCCTGTGTCTGTTCCCACAGAAAAGCTGTTAAAAAAAATACAAATTTCTTTGCAGATACTGTTGTGACAAACAAAACAGTTCAGGAAAGGATTAAGTGAGAGCTGCTCTGTCCCCAGGATGTGCAGAGAAAGCGGTGGAGAGTTCAGTATATCCATCACAGTGGGACAGGATGTCTCTGCTACACTAGATGTGAGAGTCTGAGGCTATAAAGAGACTCCCTGTGAAATCAATAGAAAAGGCTTCTCATGGGACTCGCTCTTTAAACCCTTGAGGAGAATTCAGCTAACTTGGCTATTATTACGTAATACACCCCAAACGCAAAAATATTACATTTACAAATGTTTATAATATTAAAAAAGCGATGAAACCACCAGGTTTTGCAGCCAAACAGTGTCAGAAAACAGGATTACCTTACAGATTTCCGTTTGTATAAGCAGCACAGTTTCAGCCCTTAATAATAATAATAATAATAATAATAATAATAACAACAACAACAACACAAATCCTCTAGGAGTTTTTGTAGGCGCATTTCCTCCAAACCGAACCGTGTTGTTTACGGAAGTGATCTGCTGCTGCCATGGATACGACGCTTCAGCAGCACGTGCATCACCATAAGAGTTCACATGATTAATACATCAAACGCATCAGGGTATAATATGATCATTATTACTGCCGGTATTAGTATTTCTTAGGTATTTGATTTACAACCATATGATTCATTCATTTTCACTCGATCCAATTTCATCTGTATTTCCGTTTCCAAACGATTCATTTCGATTCAGTTATTCACATGGTTTTATCATATGCACAATTCAGTGTTTTTTACATGATTCGATTCATACATGATTTGCCCCAACACGTTTAATTTATTTTCCACAAAATAATTCTTTTATGTCATATTTGCACTTTCTTTTTACAGGATTCATTTTTATATGTATATTCGTTCCCACGCGATTCATTTACTTTCACAGGATTCACTTATTCGCACATGATTTTAATATATGATTCATTTACTGTTTCATATATAAATGTAAAAATTTATGTATAACTCATAAACTTTTACATGATTCAAATTATTCACACACACACACACACACACACACACACACACACACACACACACACACACACACACACACACACATATATA
>JAOUQZ010000025.1:2136122-2149494 GCA_028564935.1 Neosilurus hyrtlii | reverse complement strand
ATATATATATATATATATATATATATATATATATATATATATATATATATAGTTTTATTCAATCAAAGTTGACAAAATCAGCAAATTGTTTAGCAGTTCAAAAAAGGGTTTGGGAACATGTTATTCAGTCAGAGTGAAAAACAATAGCAGTTCAGCGCAGCTGGTGTGATCCCCAAATGAGCATTCAAAGACCCCTAAATCCACTACCATAAATCCACTACCATAAATCCACTACCATATACAGTCAGTTTCTAGTGTTAAGCCTTTGCCACCATTATTGCTCGGCTTAGAAGAGAAGACAGCGGCTCAGATATTGTTTACAACACGTGGTGTTGACATTACGCGGTAGGCCTTGGGAAGACTTTGGGCAGATCTTAGGCTTTTTATGCATTAATCATCATTTAACAGTTCAACTACAATTTAATACACTTTTACCAGTAATAATTCAATCATCCCTTCAAGCCCCCAGAGGCGCCTGATACTACGATTTCCTCCACTACAATATATAGTGTGTCGCTGTTTCCATAGTAACAACTCACTCACTGTGTCTTATATTTTTTTATTTGGATTATCTATATTAGTGGCATGGTTGTGTAGTGGTTAGCATGTTCACTTCACAGCAAGAAGGTTCACCTGACCCTGTGTTGGGCTTCCTCCAGGTTTTCTCCCTCAGTCCATATACACATTAGGTCAACTGAATACTCTAAATTGCTCATAGGTGTGAATGTGGGCCGTGGGAGGAAACCGGAGTACCCAGAGCACCACCATGCCCAATGTGAATGAGAACAGTAAACACAAATAAGAAACACAATGTCTCCTGTTTGCTGTGATCAAATAAAATCAACTTGTTTGTAAGAGTAACTTCTGTTTAATCCCACCACGGTGTCGTTAATGATTTTCTTATAATAACACCTCCTGGAGTTGTTTCACTCTAACCCTATTTCTTACTTTCATCTCTGGAGGGGCATTTCACCCAAAGTGGCAACCTTCTAAGAAACCCAAAAGTGTACACAGCGCCCTCAAGTGGTCATGGGTGAAACTTTAAAATACAAATCATTTGGAACCAAGCCTTTTTTTTAATAAAACAGGAAATGCACATTATAATAATTAAATTATTACTCATTATAGCTCTTAATACTATACGTCTTCTTTTTCCACAAGAGATAAAGCACAGTAACGCACAGATAGGAGAGCTGACACTGATAAAATACAAACACAAATTAAACACAAAAAGAAGGACACAGTGTGTAGGGTGAATATATTTGATATAATAATATTACATTTATCATTAAGAACATGGATAGCTGAAGCAATTCAGATAATATCAAACTGGATTTAATTATTTACTGTTTTTATGTATTTTAGTCCAAGTGCGCCCTCTGGTGGTAAAATTGTAGAACTTTTTTAAAAAATGCACCTTTTTTTTATTTATTATAAATTAATTTAAAAAGCAAAATAAAACCTTATATTTTTGTTTAAACGAGATTATAAACTTAACCCCTTATGTGTTTGAAGAACTACTGAAAGAAAAAGCAAAGACAGAATCAGCTAGCAGTCTACCCTTGAACATCACTACCCATCATGCTTTGAGGGAGGGTTCTGGTGACGTCATCCCGGAAGTGGAGAGGAGAGGGTTCACACAAGCTGTCGAGCTTGTTAGCAACAGTAAAGTGTTTATTAAAGCTCATTTCGCCTGGTGGCTATTGCACCTTATTAATGTGTAGATATGTGGTGATCAGTTTATTTCAAAATAAATCAGCTGTTATGATGAAACAAGTATGAAACAAACAAGACAAGGTAAGACTGAAGGGTTTAAATCCCAAATAACTTCCTGTAGAAATTCTAGTGCACTACAGAGGGAGGGTGCATTGTCATCATTACCCCCCCCCCCCCCCACACACACAATTAAAGTGTTCAGATTAAATGATCACTAAAGTTCAGTCTCAGAATGAAGAAGTAACTTCTGTCTAAATGTTCCATCTTCCACAGGTTCAGATCAACAGAAGACATGAACATGATCCCCTTTTTTATCCTGGGGCTTCTGGTCCATGTGGTCTTCTTCATCTCGATATTCGACATCTACTTCACATCACCTTTGGTTCATGGGATGAGTCCTCTGCGTGTGCCCTTGCCAGCGCCCGCCAAGCGCCTGGTGCTGTTTGTCGCTGATGGTCTGAGAGCAGACAGCATGTTCCAGCCCGACGTCAACGGCACCATCAGGACGCCCTATTTAAGGCAGGGAGCATTCATTCACTCATTTATTCATTTATTTACTCACTCACTCATCAAATAATTCACTCATTCATTTATTTACTCACTCATCAATTCATGCATTCGTTCAGTTACTCACTCACTCACTCACTCACTTACTCATTCATTTATTAATTCTTTCATTCATTTACTCACTCACTCACTCATCAATTAATTCACTCATTCAATCATTCACTCACTCGTTCATCAATTTATTCATTCACTCTTTCATTCATTAATTCCATCATTCACTCATTCATTCATTTACTTACTCACTCATTCATTCACTCATTCATTAATTCATTTATTCAGTCACTCATTCACCCACTTATTTATTCATTAATTAATTCACTCACTGATTCTAGCTCTATGCCCTTATTTACTACTTGTTTTTTTCTTTCCTGTAATCCTCTCACTTTTCCTCTCTTTCTCCCCATCATACTCTCCCTCCACCCCTCGTCCTTCCTCGCTTCCTTCCTTTCTTCCATTTCCCACCCTTTTTCTTTCTGTCCCTCCTATTCTCTCCTCTCTGTGCTAACTTTCTTCAATTCCTTCCTTACTTCCTTTTGCTCCGTTTGCTCTTCTTGGCTGCTTTACTTTCAGGTGATATTCTCTCTGATAATACTTTTCTTCCTCCTTCATTCTTTCTTCCATTCCTTTCACCCAGACTTCCATCTGCCATTCCTTTCATTCTTCCATCCATCTTTCTACTTTTCCTGTGTGTGGTTTCATTCCTCTGCATCCATCGAGACGTCAGTTCCCTTGTGTCATGCCTTTATCTCTTTATTTAATTTCCTTGATTAGCAGGAAGTGCTATCATTACACCATGCACAGCACTCTCCATTTATTTACTGAGGTATATCACTTTAGGAGGGTGATTCAGGAGAGCGGTTCATGGGGTGTGTCTCACACTCGCGTACCAACAGAATCTCGTCCTGGACACGTGGCACTTATAGCAGGATTTTATGAGGATGTCAGCGCTGTGGCTAAAGGTAAAGATTGAAATATATATATATATATATATATGTGTGTGTGTGTGTATACATATATATATATGTATGTATATGTATATATACTGTGTGTGTGTGTGTTTATACATATATATGTATGTATATGTGTGTGTGTGTGTGTGTTCACAGGCTGGAAGGAGAATCCAGTGGAGTTTGATTCTGTGTTTAATGAAAGCAGGTACACATGGTGTTGGGGAAGTCCTGACATCTTGCCCATGTTTGCAAAAGGTAAATTACCAGCATACCTCATGCACCTCCATGTTACTGCTGGAATAAATACGGCAGCTCTGTCGAACTCCTTTTTTGTTGTAGGAGCGAGTGGAGATCATGTGTACACTCACACGTATCCTGCTGCAATGGAGGACTTCGCCTCAAAAGATGCCTCCAAACTGGACACCTGGGTGTTCGATCAAGTGAAGGTGTTTATTGCTGCTGGAGGAGGAAAAATTAACAAGAACTATTTGCTAAATAGTCTTAGAGAAGAACATTTTCTGAGGAAAAAAAGATTATTGTATAGGTACTCTTGATAAGGTCGTAGGGTTAATTTCACAGAATTTGAAAAAAGTGATGTAATTGTTTGCCTTACAGTGTTGAACCATAGAGCCGTTTTTGTGGTGAAACCCACGACACACTCAAAAATGAGCAAGAACTTGTATAACACGGAAGGAATGCACTAGAAATCGATAATGGCATGGTATGGTCTCCATGGACGTGGTGGACATTTTAAATAAAACAAGTGCAGATGTGGTGGAATTGGGAAGTAAGAACCTAATAAGGGGATAAGTGACAACGTAGCTAAAAATGTGGCATGGATTTGTAGAACATGGATATGGACACAAGAAAACTTGCAGAACAAAAGAATGAATCCAGTGTGTGGTGCAGTGTATGTAAGGACTGGACAGATGCAGTGAGAACATGGTAGGCACTTGGTGGAGTCAGGTTGGTCGTAGTAAGAACGTAGTAAGAACGCATCTGGCGTCCTGCACACGTGATCCTGTACGTGGTAAGAAATGAGTGGGAACGCGTTGGATGCAGTGAGAACCTGACACGGACATAGTATGAACTTGAAAACTGCACATTTTGATTGGATTGTTTGTTCAAAGACGACTAGAACTTAATTCATGGAATCCTTTTTCCTTCTTGAATTAAACATCAGTTATGGATGGGAGGAGCTTGTACTCGGTCAGCCTTAAGACACTTGGTAGATACCAGGTGATGATTGTTAGTGCAGAACGTTAAACAAGAAGTACATTATTATGACTGGTGTACATGATCTTCTATTTATTTAATTAATTAATTATCGATGCAGGACTTCCTCAGATCGGCGAAAGAGAACCAGACTCTCTTGTCTCGATTACATGAAGATAAGATTGTGTTTTTCCTTCATCTTCTGGGAATCGACACCAATGGACATGCCCACCGGCCGATGTCAAAGTAAGCTGTGAACCCAAACTAAAGCATTTGGTGCATGTTCTATTGATGAACATGGTCCAGAGATGACCTCTAGACTACTTTCCATGTTCCTTTAATGTCTTTACACCCATAGATTTCGAAAGTGTTTCATGAACAGACGTGTGAATTAACCTCAGGGGTGTATTCGTCGGTGGTTTCTCACTGCTGTATTTTTAAAAAGGAAAAAAAAGCCCACCAGACATTTATGCAGTAAATTAGATTATAAAACCAAACACAATACAGCTAATAGAAAATCTCAAGGAATTGGGCTTAACATGATGATAGTTTGGTCATGTAAGTTTCATGATATAACCACAAAATTTCCAAATTTTCAAATAAAACAACATTTTACTTTATAAAAAGCAGCCTATCCATGAGGCATTTGGTGCAAATTCTGTCAGTAATTTCCTAAACTGCAAAGCTATCAATCCAATTGAAGTACTGTGAAATCTTCATACTGGTGAGCAAAACTGGAAATATATTTTTTTTGTTATGGGGAAAGCAGCATTCAGAAGAACTGCATGAGTGATTAACCTGACCTAGTTATAAATGAATGAAATTCAAACCCTTTAGATAAAAGAAGCCACAGCATCCCCAGTTATCAACGTGTTCCGTATGTGATGCCTGCATCGTATGTGATGCCTGTCATGGGAGGTGTTCCGTATGTGATGCCTGTCACGTATGTGATCATGTCATAGGAGGTGTTCCGTATGTGATGCATGTCAAAGAACTTAATTGCTTGATATGTTTGATCACTTTTCAGGATATTATCATGTTTTCAAGCACTCATGAATTTTCACGCCTAAGTACGGCCACAGAGGAGACTGTTTATTAGGCACACTCAGAACAGCTAAAATAACCATCAAATGTTAAATAATGAGTATTTTAATGATAGAACTGGTTTGACGGAACAGCACCACATAAGGAACACCAATCAAATATTCACAATCAAACTCCCACAAATATTTTTACATATGTTATGTTTACACTCAAAAAGAATCTTTGCCAGAAAAAAAAAATCAAACACTTCAAACATTTTTATTCAAGTAGAAAATAAGTTAACATCAAAAGAATCTATCTTATGTTGTCACCAGACGACTTTTTGATGATACAAAATAGCCCCATTTTAGACAAATCAAATGCCATATCTTTTCAGTGACTAATGTGAGGGCATGAAGTTATCTACATATACATTTTACATTTACAGCTCTTATCCAGAGCAACTTACAATTATAATTTTTTTATACAGCTGAGCAATTGAGGGTTAAGGGCCTTGCTCAAGGGCCCAACAGCGGTGATAGTGGGGATTGAACCACTGACCTTCCGATCAGTAACCCATCGCCTTAACTGATTAAGCCACCACTGCTCTTCATTATATCTGTTATATCTCTTGGAGGTGCACTATATACTTTTAAACTCAAATCATGCTTTTGACCTACTCATTCAGAAAAAATGGGGGTGGAAGTTGGGGTAGGGGAAATTGCCCTTTGGCTTGGACAGACCCATAAACATATGTATATAAATGTATTTAATTCTGTGGACATGTCAAAGTACATAGGTTTTGTTATATAAATTTGCCATAGCCAATTAGATTTCAGTATGCAAATCCAGGCATTGGATTAAAAAAACAAAACAAAAGCCTTATACCTACATATTACTATGTTGGGTCAAAGCTAAGGCACTATGATCGTATTAATGGAAAGAATTTGGGGATGTAAAGACTCCAGGTTGGTTGATAATGTGAATGGTTTTGAAAAAAAGAAACACTTGTTTTATTTGTACAAGGGAGTATCTGGATAACATTGGCCTGGTTGATGATGGAGTGGCCGAGATGGTTTCTGTGTTGGAGGAGTTCTTTGGAAATGATGGGAGAACAGCGTATGTTTTCACGTCAGATCACGGCATGACAAACTGGGGTAAGATTCGCTTCTGAAGCTTGCATGGTGCTAATCAGCGTATTCATTATGTCAAACTTTTTGCGAATAAATTCCAGTGCACTAAAAAGTACAGGCTCTGCAGCTTTTTAACGTCCTAAAGTTAGCACATGTGACGTAGCTATATCAGCATGTTCCTTTGTTATGTGGACACTGAACCATGGCTGTTTTTTTTTTTTTTGGTAATTTTTTAGGGTCTCATGGAGCCAGTCATCCGTCTGAGACTCTCACACCCTTGGTGGTGTGGGGGGCTGGAGTTCAGAGAGCCCAGAAAACCGCTGCGTTACAGGACTATGTTGATGATTACACCACAGGTGTGTTTCATTTTCTCTGTTGAAGCATTCACAGTTGTTATGTAGTGGACATAAGACTGCATAGAACTATGTGTAACTTTGTGGTTTGTGATGATCTCAGATTGGGGGCTGGAGACATACAAGAGGATTGATGTCAACCAGGTTGGATTCTGTTTACTGTTTGTTTGTATTCTACTTTTTTTTTTTTTGGTGAGGAAGTGAATAAACGTAAAAAAGGTGATGATTCTTTTGATCTGCTTGAATGAATGCAGGCTGATATCGCACCGCTCATGTCATCTCTCATTGGGGTTCCCATTCCACTCAACTCTGTGGTAAGATTGAATTTTAGATGTAATGTTTTATGTCTATGATGGACCGTACTGCAATGAAACACATCTTGGTGTTAAAATATCATTTTTGTAATTAAAACTTTGAAAATAGCTCAAACGCCATCTACTGGTTAAAATCCTGCTGCTAAGCTCATGCTAATGTAGAGTCAACCGGTTGGTACTTCTCTACATCAGGAAGCTTTAAAAATTAATAAATATGCTATTCTCAAATATTTTTTTTAACCTTTTTCGTACCAAATCCTTTGCTTGATGTCTTTTGGGTACTGATTTTTCCCCAGAAGTGAGATTTTTCTCCTCTAATACTATGTAACGTCTCATTATTTTGATTTGCAGGGGGTCTTGCCGCTCGCCTACCTCAATAACAGCCAGCATTTTAAAGCTGAAAGCATGTATGCAAATGCCATACAGATTCTGGAGCAGTTTAAGGCAGGTGCTAATTTGCTTTTTTTAATTAATTTGCATTATTGCTCATAGTTCGAGTTCTAACTATAATTGGTTTAATTTTTTTTATTGTTAGGTGAAAATGATGCAGAAAAAGACGACCACTTTCTCGTTTCTGTTTACACCGTACCAGTGAGTGGAATGTTGGTACTTTTAATGGTGAATTACCTTTTTATAATGAATCATCACTTTATTAATATCTCATTACTGTTTCCGGGCTAGACCTCTAACTGATTCAAAAATGACTGATTTTGTGAGTCACTCAAGATCACTGATCCAGAAAGGACACTTTGATGAAGCTGTGAGTACCAAACTGTAAACATCAGTTTTAAACTTTGCACACTCACAATTTTTACCAAAGTATAAACATCCAATTTTCTGTTCTTGTCTCAGATTCATCAGTGTGAGGTTCTGATAGATCAGGCCATGGAGGGATTGTCCTACTACCACACCTATGACCGCCTTTTTCTGGGCTGCAGTGTTGTCTTAGGTTTCATTGGATGGACGTCTTACGTGGTTTTGGTCATCTTGAAGACTCACGCCAGCCTGCGCAAACCACCTGCGTGCAGAGACATGGTGAGATGTAGCAAATAGATAGTCATTGTAACTCTCAATATATGATCCAAAGAGCTATAGAGGCAAGTGAACGAGGCCATCATTAGACTGAAAACCTCAACACTTATTAAAGAGATCGTAATCTTAAATAATGAGTCAACAGTGTGATACATTCTTGAAAAGATGTAATGCACTGGTGAGTTTAGAAAGACCAAAATACATAAGACAATGAAAAGCAACTATACTGGATGATTGTAGAATTCTTTCCTTTGTGAAAATTAACCCCTTTACAACATCAAGTCAAGTCAAGAACGTTCTTGAGGCAGTAGCCATATGATTGTCAAAGTCTTCAAACGAAAAACAAAACCTTGCAAAACATATTGTAAATACACTCAAGAACAGGACAGATGAAACCAAGATACAGATGAACTTGTACCAGAGTTATGGGAAGAGTATGCCAAAGGAAAGGCTTGTGTGGCTGCCCGTGGAACTGGTCACTGGTATTTATTGAAGATGTGGCTGCTGACAGGACAAGCAGGATGAATTCAGAAGTGTATAGAGATATATTCTCTGCTCAGATTCAGTATCGTGCTACAAAACTGATAGGGAGGCAATTCACAGTAAAGATGGATAATGACCCATAACATCCATATAATGTATTATGAAGGGTGATGTGGGCAATTATGTATTACTTTTAGTAATGCGTACATGTAAAATATGATTATGGAGCATAGGCTTGCAAAATAAAGTAAAATTATTTAATCAAATCAAATACTATATCACTAAATATATTTGGGGTGTCATGGTGGCATGTGATGCCTGTCACGTATGTGATGCCTGCAATATAGGCTTCCAATAGGCTTCCAATATAGTTTACTCAAATCAGATACCATATCACTAAATATATTTGGGGTGTCATGGTGGCACAGTGGTTAGCATGTTCGCCTCACAGCAAGAAAGCCTGGGTTTGATTCCCAGGCTCGAGCATTTCTGTATTCAGTTTGCATGTTCTCCCTGTGCATGCGCGGGTTTCCTCCTGGTACTTCCTCCCACAGTTGAAAAACATGCACAGTAGTCTGATTGGCTGTTCTAAATCACCCCTAGGTGTGAGTGTGAATGTTTGTATGTGTTTTGGCCCTGCGGTGGCCTGGCGAGCTGATCAGGGTGTACCCCGCCTTTGCCCAGAGTCGGCTGAGATGGTCCCCAGCCTCCCCGTGACCCTAATTAGGATTAAGTAACTTAGAAAATGAAAGAATGAAAGAATGAATACATTTGTTCGAAACTCGTACTTAACTTTGTTAAAACTAAACCTAAGTAAGGTTGGAGTTTAACACATTTGTTTCCTTTTGTTAAGTTATAGAAATCTATTCTATATCCATTCATAGATGCAGTGCAATGGAATGTATTCAACCTTAAAGCATAAATCTATTTTTACAGAAACCAATGTTAGTTATTTTAAATTTTAATTGCATTGATGCTTTCATGTGGTTTATTTAAATGTGAGCTCAAGAAAATGTGGTTTCATTTACAATTTTTAATAGATTTTTTTTAAACAAATGATCTGCTATGTTTCCTTTCTTGATTTAGACAGCAGGAAGACATCTGGGGCAGATGTTTGTGTGTTTGGGCTTGTTGGTGTCTTTCTTCCTGTTTCTTCAGGCCAGTTCCTTCACTTACTACATCTACTGCCTGCTGCCTGTTCCTGTGTGGTACGGCGTCTTTAAAGAGTGAGCTACTATTCATTATGCATTGTGAAGTTCAATTACACTTTGGACAGCAATAATGTGTCAACTTGAGAAATTTCCTGATTTGTACCTATCAGTTTTATTAAAGCATTTATGCAGGTTGCATCTAAAGCAACCTTTGGTATTTTTAACCCAGGCTTCTTTACCTTTAACACCTCTCCTCCAGTTGTGTTCATTTGCATACTGTCCATCTTTCCTGCTGTGTACATCCCACTGTAGATGCAAAATAGATGTATTTGCATAGATGCTGTTCTCTATTCTGTACTTTTTGATGGTAGTGCTCTACACTACGTATATTATATATTCGTTGCGGCATACATGTACAACATACAGCATATATTTCTGAAAAGAGCTCAACATGTGTCTCAATTTGCGTACTTCCGTTAGTATACTTGATGTGATGTAGTACACCATGAGCACTGTCGTGCACTTACGAAGTGTGTGAATTTCTACAGGGTAGTTGTGTCTCAAATCGAGCACTACAAATTGTGTACTTATCGAAAACATGTCTTCATTTCACAGCCAAAATGTTTGCCAGCATGTTGTTCATGCCTTTTTAAAATTATTGTCAATTGTTGAGTGCGGTTCTGTGTCTTCAGACACCATTTTCACAAAGGTTGAAAGCCCCGCCCCTTTCATACAGACGATCATTTATAGAATAAATATTTTAGTACATGAATCATCTGGGTAATAATAGTGCACTGCATGTCGACTCTATTTTCTCTGTGCACGCACTTATACACTCGTGCTCAAGTACCCGAATCGAGCCACAACGAAAGTCTACAAACTCACCAGCTTTGTACTTGAACCCGAAATGAAATGAAATTAAACGTTTTCTCTTGCTGATGCTTTTGTGTGTAGATTTGGGATCCTTGTTGATCTTATCAGATCAGTGCCATCCCTTCCACTGAGCAAATGCTCCATGTATTTCGTTCTAGTAATATTTGGGATCGAGTTACTGGTAAGTAGGACAGATCAGAAGTTATACATTGATACCAAAGTACACTTGTACATATTAATATATGGTATACACTGTTTTTGTCCAAGTGTGATCTAGTGCTTAAAATAATTTGTAGGTTGTGAGTTTTTTCTATCGAGCCATGTTGACTCTGGGACTGATAGTGCTGGCACTGTGGCCTGGTGTCTCTGGGCTTTACAGAAAACCCAAGGTAAGATTATATACCTGGCTGCCTAGACATGATTTCACAATAGCAAATAACAAAATAAAATTATGCATTTGCGTCATGTGTTGTAGTCCAAATCAGTGAGCTGGGTGTTGAGCTGCTTGTGTCTAGCAGTGTTTCCTCTCTTGCCTGTTGTCGGACGAGAACCCAACACCAACTACGTGTAAGATCCCTGACTCTCTGCTTCCACAGACTGTAAATCTTTATATTTCTTTCTGACTTTTTAATGTACTTTTTTTATTTCTACTGTGTTTTGATCTTTAAATTCAGGGTATGTGCAGGAGCTCTGATGCTGTTGATGTCATTCCTGTACATCTTATCATGCAGACATACAGGCCATCATGCAAGAGATCGTTGGCTGTTTATTGGCCAGGTTTCTATGTTCTTTCTGCTGTGATACTTCCCTGCTCACATTCTATCATCAAAAACAATTTTATGTTAAATAATATTTGTGCACCTTTTAACTCAATAAAGCCAGTAGTGTAAATTCCCATAAACATGCTGCTGTGTTTGTAGATGCTGCAGGTGGCGCTGTGTGCATATGTCCTTTCCAGTACACACTCCAGTCTGCATCTCAAACAAGGCCTGCCGCTTTTCAATCAGCTCATCAGCTGGACCACTCTGGGTCAGAGAACTTTATATTTCTATCTATTTAGTATATACTGTATACTACTGGTATGCACTATGTTGCGATCTGATTCGTCCTGGGATGAAAACAATATTCTGAGTGGATAATGCTTAAATCAAATCGACTGTTATTCATGATTCATGGTCACTTGCAGCAGGTGGCAACAATATTATCACACTTTAAAGTGAAGAAATAAACCATAAAAATCTACATTTATCTAGTTTTTCTTGTGGTTCTGCATAGTATTACAATATATACTACAACATCTTTAAGGAGG
Source organism: Neosilurus hyrtlii (assembly GCA_028564935.1). Taxonomy (NCBI): domain Eukaryota; kingdom Metazoa; phylum Chordata; class Actinopteri; order Siluriformes; family Plotosidae; genus Neosilurus; species Neosilurus hyrtlii. The sequence goes on along the minus strand of JAOUQZ010000025.1, from coordinate 2,137,375 downwards.
GCGTGTACTATATACTTAATGAGTTATTTAAATAGATGCCATTAGCTACACAGTGCCTCACCTGACCTGCCTTTGTCATGGTTTAAATACGTAAAAAATGAATTATAATCATTTTGTTTTAGTTTGCTTTTCATTTTTTTCACATATGCTTAAATTCTTAAAGAGAGTTTAAAAAAGGTGCCATTACACAGCTCCTACACACCTGTAATAATTTTTATTTACATTTATATTTATAAACACTGCAGTTTGCATTTATAGGATAATAATCAGTGAAGCATGAAAGAGTTTCTAAGTCAAGTTCACTGTCATAGACCTGCAATGGTCTGTTGAGCTGTTCAGGATGTACCACGCTTTCACCCAGTGTTCACTGAAATAGTCTCCAGCCAGCCTGCGACCTTAATACGATTAAGTGGCTTGGCAAGTGAGTGAATGAGTGATTGTGATGAAAATGTTTCAAATGGATTGTTAAAGAAATGAGAATTCAGTTCATTCATGCTGAAGCTTTTATAGTTTGGGTTGAAGTCTTTTTCACTTCTACCCCCCACCTTCAACCACTGTCGGCTGAGATGATGGTTCCAGCCTCCCTGCGACCCTAAAAGGATTAAGCAGCTCTGCAAATGAATGAATGAGTGAATGAATATTCAGTTATTGAGTCTGTTGCTGAATATGTTTCTGATTTTCTAACTGTCTCTGGCTTCCAAACTCCACTCTGGTTTAGTGTCATCCTTTTTTGTGCCGCTGCTGGGTTCCACACGACTCTTCCACAGGCTGCTGAGTATCCTCATGTCCCTCATGTCTGTGTATCTTCTCCTCAGCACTGGGTAAGATACAGGTTCTACAAACATTACATAGATTCTATATAATGATATAAAATGGATGTATAAATATGCTGTACTGCTACAAGCTGGAAACTAAGTGATCATATTTCTGTAAATTAAAAATCTAAGACATTTGTTTTATTTATTTATTTTTTAAGACTAAAATTATCATGCGTAGTTTGTTTAATGTTTGGAAATATTGCAATAATAATTGTATTTCATGCCGTAGGTTTGGGTTGGCAACAAGTTTTGCATTGTTAGCTATGGTACACAATCCTGCCTTCTATATGCACTGTATATTTGAGCACAGTTTTTAGAAATAGATATTTCTTGTATAAATTCTACACTAGGCGGCACAGTGGCGTAGTGGTTAGCACGTCTGCCTCACAGCAAGAAGGTCCTGGGTTCGATTCCCAGCTCGGGCGTTTCTGTGTG
>JAOUQZ010000025.1:2095587-2121999 GCA_028564935.1 Neosilurus hyrtlii | reverse complement strand
CGCCCGAGCTGGGAATCGAACCCAGGACCTTCTTGCTGTGAGGCGGACGTGCTAACCACTACGCCACCGTGCTGCCCCAATCAAGATCACACCAGAACACACACACACAAAAAAAAATTTAAAGCATGATAATGACACTGCTCCAAGTGACTGAGACAAAGGTGAGTGTTCACCATTTTCATTGCAGCATTATCCACTTGGGATTTTATTTTTTCATGCCCAGAAAGTGGACCAAGCAGACAGTGCTGTTCTTGTGTAGTACATACTAATATACATCATACATGGTACTCTGTGTTCTATACTGCCCGTGAGTGTGAGTTTGGATGATTGTGTGTTTGTTGGCCTGCAATGGTCTGGCAAGCTGTCCAGGCTGTACCCTGCCTTCGCCCAGTGTACGGCTGAGATTCAGCCTCTCTATGACCTAAAAGGATTAGGTTATTTCACAAATTAGTGGGATGAGAGGTAGTGTTTGGGAGGGGAAAAAATGGGAAAAAATATTAGAGTTCAGATTGAAAAAAAATAGCCTCATACTGAGTTAATTCACTAACGTTGGATTTGTTTTACAGATAAAGGGGCCCCTTGAGGCATAAAATTTGAGAACTCATGCTTTAAAAATCAAGGAATTGAGAAGTTGTCAAGTCGTGTGAAAAAAGGCTTTTGGTGCCTTCTGCTGTCCAACATAGAGAAATGCAATTATAATCATAACAACTAAATAAAAACTAGATATACGGTAATGTAAATAGCAAATAATTTAGTCACATTTAGCTTAAAAAATAATCATTAAATAAAATAAAAGTTGAATATTATAAGCTGAAATTATTTTTAATGAATCAGAAGTGTTAAATTATAAATAATTGTTTACTTTCTTTTAGGAAGTGCTGAGTGATTCTAATAAATATATGAATCTCTCACCACGTCTTAAAGCTTTAGGATAAACCTGTGATATCAACCCATGGAAAATAACTTTTATTACAAACTATTCATTTGAATACATAATATTCCCTACAGAGAAAAAAAACCCATAGTGAAATACAGTAGGTGATTTCTTCAGGAACATAGTGGAAGTTTTAATGATGTATTTAAGTTGAATCTAGATTTAAAAGGGTTTAAAATTCTTTGTCTAGAAATTTTACTTGCTTTAAAGTTTTAAACTTGAGTAGAATATCAGTAGAAAAGTTCACTCGAAACTTGAAAAAGCAAAATATTGTATCCATAATGCTTTATAATAATGAATACAATAAGACAATTGTGTAATAAGCAGATTAGATTTGCCATGGTTTAAGATATTAATATAGATGATGAGGGGGAAAAAATTATTTTGATTTGTTTCAAAAACAATGTTTTGTTTCCTTTTTTTAAAGGCAGTTGAAATAGCAAAGACACATGCAACAGATTTTTCTCTGCTGTTCTGTAAATCTGTAATGTATGTCATGTCATTGTTGTCCATGTCAGTAGTAAAATATATATACAGCTATAAGAACAAAAGGGATTTTAAAATTAATAATGTAACTGTTGTGCATCATATCTATTACACCCACCCACACACACACACACACACACAGACACACACAAGTGATTCATTTCTTTAGGTGCTTTTTTTATTGGGCCTGGTTACTGTTTAACATCCCCACCCAGCTTCAGTTTGTTTAGTTAATCGATGTAATAAGACTGGCCTGACACTGCCGAGCGTGTCCCAGCTTTGCCCTGAACCTGTTTTTTTTTAAGGACACTCAACATGACCAACACCTTTAAAAACCTCTTTGTAAAAAAGATAACCAAATAGCCCGTTTTGTTTCAGTGCTATCAATGAATGAAAACTTGTACGAGGACGGAGAAAAGGTAAGAGCTGTTGCTTTTTTTTTTTCTCAGGTACAGACTGTGTGGAGTGGGTGGAAACCATACTGCGTAGAAATTGTACTTCGGTTTTGGATCTTCCTTTTTCTCAGGGTTACATTAGCTTATAGGCTAATATGTTGACTGCACTGCACTGTGTTGTTAGGAGCTGCTACTTTCATTTAAGTAAGCTAGCTTATAAGTAGGACTTATCAAAGTAGAATCATTTAAGTATTGAGAAATAGTGTGTTTCTTTTTGGTCAGAGAAATAAAACGGATGAAACCTTTTAATAAAAGTGTCGGGTTTAAAACCTTTAAACTACATTCTGCTGAAAGATTTTTTTCTATACTATGAAAAATATATGAATAAATATATAAACTCAACTATAAATATCCCATATTAAATATCCCAGATATTTTTATTTAGCATTTATCACCTGTTTTATTGATTGTTTGATGTTTGAATGGATTCTGCTGGCTGGAGAACAATTGTATTTGAACTTTTTTGTAATGGTTTACGATGGTTATTAAATGTGTTGCAATTAGAGTGTAAAAAGTCAAAGTGGTTTCTAGGTGTGATTTAATGATCCTACAGAAGTCCATTCATTTTTGATGATCATTTCTTCATCATTATACATGATGAAATTATGTCCTTAATATCCAGCTGGAATTCACTGAATTCCTTGTTTACCCCTTATGCCTTTCAGAACTAGAAGTACAGTAGTGTGCAGTGAAGATTATACACCAACATTTTTGTCTAAAAGGGCTCCTAATAAAAAGAAGTAAAAAGTTACTTCTCTATAATTTTTTGATGAAAATGTATTGAACAATGCTATTGTAGGCAATGAGAACCCAAAATATCATTCCGACAAGTATATTGAGGTAAAAGTATGGATAATAAACAAAAACACTGACATACCAATTTTTTGAAAGGTGTTGCAAATAAAATTTTTCTTTGACTTCTGCATAGCATGAATGAATTTCAAACCACGTGGAATGGTATTGCGAGTGAGGAAATATATATTTCTACTAAATATTAACTTTTTTTTTCTTAAAAAAGAGACTTATTTTTGTTATCACTATATTGTTGCTTGTTTACTTATTCTCATCAATATGATCCAATATTACATTAAATAAATACTTGAATAGAACTTGGCTTATGATTTATCTTCATTTTGTTAAGTGTATAATCATCACTGCACACTACTGTAGATTTAGGATTACTGGATTTGATTTGGATTTGATATGAATGAAACCTCATCCCTTACTTACATATACAGTATATTATTTTTTGTAAATTTTTTGTTTTTATTAATTTGTTTATTTTTAAACAGAGTTCATTGACCATGAGTGTCTGTCTGTGTTTTCTCTTTAGTGTAAGTAGACCTTTCACACCTAATTCTGCTATTATTGATAGATTTTTGTGTGTGAAGTGAAAATAGTGGGCGTGACCTTGAAACAATGTCATGTGTACTCTTACACTTCCCCTTTCAAAATGAAGCGTTTCACTTGGCATGGAGTTGAGTTAAAATGTAACTTCCTTTTACACAGGAACTGAAGCTGGTCATTTCTGTGAAATAATTAAGAAGTAGTTTAGCGATGTTGTCCTGTTGTAAGGTAAACCGCCATCTCAGTCCCAAATCCATCCATCAAAAACATCCCCAGGCATGATACTGCCACCACCATACCATTTGTGTAACACATTGCCGTTGATGACCAAAGTTTTTTTTTGGGGGGGGGGGTTATTTGGTCTATTCTGACCAGAGAACCTTAGTGCACCAGTGCACTAATATTTTTGTTGTTGTTGTTGTTGTTGTTGTTGTTGTTGTTGTTGTTGTGGGATAACCCATGTTATGGGCAGTCCACTTTGTAGTGCTCCTCTCAGTGGCCAGACTCTGTCCCTTTGTTACAGTGTCCCACCAGTGTGTCAGATGACCTACATACTTTTTGATGATGTCACAGAGAGAGGGGTACAACCCTGGGACATGACACTTGTAGAGCTTTAATCTGTTTCTAGGGGTTTTTTTTTCATTGACCAATGATTTTTTTTCTGGCAACTCTTCCATTAAGCCTCAGTGTGTAGAGTGAACAGCTTAAAGTGCTCGATCAACAGATGATCCCTTCTCCACTGTGAAACTTTGTTGCTCCTTCCGTGTTATCGTTGGTCTTTTTATTGAAATTCTGATTAACCTCCTCCTTGCTTGGTCTGTGAATTTTGAGCAGGCCTCTCTTGTTAGATTTGTTGTGATGGCATATTGTCTCTATTTTGTTACAATGGATTTCATGGTATTCCCTATAACCAACCTTGATACATACTTCTCCACAACGTTGTTTTGAGCTCATTAGTCTTCATGTTGCTTGATTAGTGGCATTGCAGCCTTTCCAAAAAGGTGTATTTAAACTGATATCATGTGACAGATCATGTGGCACTTTGATTGCACTCAGGTGGACTTTAGTCAGCGGACTATGTGAGTTCTGAAGTGAATTAGTTGGGCCAGGTGCCATTTAAGGCTTTCATAGCCAAGTTGTTGAATACATATGCCACAAAGAGCTTTTCTGGGTTTTTAATTTCAATTATTATTATAGCATTTATTCATTTTATGTCAAAAATTCTGGCAATTGTTTAGGCTCATTGCATAAAATACAAATAAAAATTTATTTTAATTTCAGGATGAATTTCAACAAAATACTGGGTACTGTATTTGATAATTAGGTCTTTTTTAAAATGGCAGATCAATTTATTTGAAATGTGATCATTTGCTTAATTCGATTGTAATGTCAGAGCAAATCTTTTTTTTTTTATTAATATCCCTCCTGATCTGTAGTTAGCTTAATGGCTTATATGTGACCACAAGAGAAATCTCTTTTTTTATGACCTTAAAGGACGTATTATTAGCTTTCATTTCTTTCATTTCTTGTGTTTTTCACAACAGTCACAGATGTTCTAAATGACCAAATAATACATATAATATATATAATCTTTTCTGAATTCTTTTAATTGCCATTATAAATAAATACGATTTATTTATTTGTTTATTTTACTATTGATCAATTGGCCCAAACACCAAAGGTGAAATGACTGCAACAGAATTTACTTTCAACATGAATATCATTACTTTTTGTGACCTGTAAGGGGGCATTACTTATGAAAGAAAATCTTCTAATTATAATTATTTATTTGTTATGCTAGTACTTAATAAATACTAGAGAAAAACTTACTTGAAATCTGCCCAGCCCCACAAAAACATCATTTACCATTGCAAATTCATGAAAATATGCTTACCAACCTGAATGGATGAATGTATGAGCGCTACTTCACATGTGCTGCAAAAGCTGTGTGCTGGTTCTTTCTCTGCCTTTTCTCCAGTACACTATACAAATAAATACATAGCTGGATGCAATCACCAAAAATAACACTTGATTGATTTCAGATGAAGCCATGTATCAAACTCGATCTATCTTTTGACTATACTGAGACATTGTGAAAGTTTTGTGCTGATATGTTACTTGTTTTTTGAGTTAGCCTGCTAAAATCACCAGATTGGAAGCAGACAGAAGAGAAAGAACATCAGAAAAAAACAAGGAAGACCCCCCCAATCCTTACAGATGGGCGGTCTTAAAATAAATTCTCTAAATGTTATATGCACCAAATATAGTTTTTATACATGTATTGTTAGATAAAGTAGTGTGCAGTGAATATTTTACAGCACCATTTTGGTTTAAAAGGGCTCCTAATAGTAAATAGTAAGTAAAAAATGACCTTTTTGGTGAAAATGTATTGAACAATGCTATTGTAGGCAGTGAGAACCAAAAAAATCATTTCGACAAGTACATTGAGGTAAAAGTATGGCTAATAAAAACACTGAAAATACCAATTTTTCAGAAAAACTGAAAGGCAAAATTAATTTTTCTGACTTTTGCATAGCATAAATGAACCTCAAACCAGATAGAATGGTTTAGCGAGTGAAGAAATTAAAAAATATGTGAACACAATACCTGAAAGGTTAAATGCTGTAAAGGGTACACAGTAAATATTGACTTTTTTTCTCACAAACAAGACTGTTGTTTTTATTATTACTATATATTGTTGGTTGTTTACATTTTCTCATCAATATGATCCAATATTACATGAAATAAATACTTGAATATTACTTGATCTTCATTTTGTTAAGTGTATAATCATCACTGCATCACTGTATTTTTTTTTTATTTCTTCACTTGCTAAACCATTCAATCTGGTTTGAGGTTCATTCATGCTATGCAAAAGTCAGAAAGATTAATTTTGCCTTTCAGTTTTTCTGAAAATTTGGTATTTTCAGTGTTTTTGTTTATTAGCCATACTTTTACCTCAATATACATGTTGGAATGATTTTTTTTGTTTTCATTGCCTACAATAATCAGAATCAGAATAATTTATTGGAGGAAATTGTTTGCGCCCAATTGCTCCATTCCAAGTAAAGAAAAAGATAAAAGTCTCAATAAGAAAAATTACAAATATCTGTGTGTGTGTGTGTGTGTGTATACATATATATATATATATATATATATATATATATTGTGTGTGTGTGTGTGTGTGTGTGTGTGTGTGTGTGTAAGTCTAAATTAGAAGTTACTAATATCTATATAAACAGATACAGGATGAATCCTGTCAGTGAGTGATATGTACAGTATTATCAATATGATAAACAGTGGAATATAAATGTAGTGAATGTTGTTGCTATATGGAGGAGTTGTACAGTTTAATGGCCACAGGTAGGAATGATTTCCTGTACCGTTCAGTGGTACATTTCGGTGGTATCAGTCTCTTATTAAACGTGCTCCTGTGACTGATCAGCAGGTTGAGAAGCGGGTGGGAGGTATTGTTCAGTATTGTCTTTATTTTGGACAACATTCGCCTTTCAGACACAATAGCATTGTTCAATACATTTTCACCAAAAAAATTATAGAGAAGTATTTTTTTACTTCTTTTTATTAGGAGATCCTTTAGACAAAAGTGGTGCTGTATAATATTCACTGCACACTACTGTACTTTAATTTCTTTCCTAGAGCTCTGAAGCATTCATCTTCTTTCTTCATTTTTGAAGTGAGTTCTTTTTTGAGAACATTTTATCAAAAATAGTTTGACATCAACATCAGCAGTTTGTCTTAAATGTCTTGAATACAAGTCCGAAATCTTAATATCTCTTTCTTCTTTTTCTACTCGGTTTAATCTTTCACATAGTTAATGGTCATTTTCTATAGATTAAAAGCTCTCAATAGGCCCAATATAACCTGAGTTTATCACCTCATCTTTCTGATAAGTTTCGGATAAAGACTGAAGATAAGTTTGATGAATAAGTGCTGAGCATGGAGTTGAGGAGTTTCACACAAGGCTCCTCCTTCATATTACTAGCATTTTAAAGAGATGGGCTCTTTTATTGAATCAGTGGTTTAGACATCGTCGTGTTCGAGTTTAAACGGAAATAGCTAGGCAGGGATGAAGTTCTCGCTGATGCCAGTATCCAAATCTCTCCTGGACATGGATGTAGCCAATTACTGTGACGGTCTGGATCCCAACTATAGCACGCTGGGTTTTGAGAGCACTGAAATTCTCTACAGCACAGGTGAGTAACATGACTGACGTGACAGCTGAAATATTTTTACATTTATATATTTTCACTGGAACTGAAGTTAGGCCATCATGTTAGTTTTATGAAGTCAGTTGGGCCTAAAATAATTTTGTTAAATAAATATAAAAGAGATGATGGATGTGTTGGTTATCTGGGGCATTTTCACAGGATTCATCCGTCATCCATCAGGAATGATAAGACACTGAGAAATGTAATGATTGTGCTCCATCAACCTAAAAAAGCAAATTATTAGCCAGCAACAATGGATGTCTAACAACCTGGCTTAAATTTCAACAAAGGTTTGGATTTTACTGAACCATGTTGACGTGGAGTCTCAAAAGCTCTTAACAAAAACAATGAGCTCTCTAATAGTATAATATAATATTGTTGGGACAGAATTCATAATCATCACACAATGACTGCAGAATACTCAGAGGACACTCTGAATACTTTCTGCCACATGAACAGAGTTTTAGGTTGTATCCAGCTGCCATAAGAGCCATGCTATGGTTTATCTCAAATACGTGTTCTTCATTAACCAGATGCTGGCTTACGATTGAGTGATGACAAAGCTAGACCAGTTTATCTTTACTGTTCTGTACAGGGAATCCACTTGCTGAGATAGAGGCCATAAAATAGCCTTATTGGAAACCTTCAAATTCAATACAATAAGCACATTCTGTCATGCAAGAACAAGTTGTCTTATCTCCACACTGATAGATGTGTCCCTGTAAGGTGTCATCACAATCTTTCGCTTTAAATAAATACGTTCTACTAAAAAAAAAAAATTGTATAGTAATTAAATGCTAATCATTTACCTGCTTACTATAAACCTAATATGTAGTGCTCTTAAAACATTTGGGGGCATGCTGTTATAGAAAAATAATCAGTCATGGTGTGGTGTGATGAAGCATGAATTTTGTTACCGCATGGCAGTTGTTTATTTTCCTATAACACCTTGTTGAGTAGTGTTTTATTCCTCTTATAATACAACAATTATTGTAAATATTTATAAATGTCCTATTAACCTATTATCACAACTCATCTATTATAATTGTTATATAGATAGATAATTGTTTTATATAGATAAATGTTAACTTTTTAAAACTTTTTTCAAATGTATTTTTAAATTATTAATTTATTAATTTTAATTTTTAAAGCTTGTGTGCTCCATTACATCTTTTGAAACTTATTCAAAGTAGAGTGCATTTTTTTTCTATCTTGAAAAACATGAAGACCATATTGTATACTTTTGTATTGTTGCGATGCCAGTCTGTTGAATTTCTAGGATTCCAGAATCAGTGACTGTCTCATACCGTGAGTTTTTCTCCACCGTTTTGATTTAAGCATCATACCATTTTTGAGATGTAGATAATGAGCAATTATTGAATGAGGCAATATAGAGAACATATGATATAGAGAATCATGGGGTTGTTATCTGCCGGGGCCAAAGTCTGAATAATTCTATGTCATACGAATGCCGAATTCTGTAATTGCTTAATATTAATTCTAAATATTTTCAAAGTATACAGTCACATTACTGTGTTGCACATGCCAGTCATGCAGTAATTATTCAACTTATCTCATGGCAATGTTGTAATTCCAAGAATTATTTTATGGCTTTCCACCAATCAGAAAAAAATAATAAGCAATTATTGAATGAGGTGAATTATCCTTGCCACTAGTTGGAGTTAGGTACATTGGAAGGGGCTTGTGAAAGGAGTGAAGAGGGATGCTCATATAAGCTGTATGCACAGTGATACTTGTATGTACATTTCTGTTCAAATAATATTAATAATAATGTCGTAAAAAAGCTGTAAGTACTCACAGATAGTCAGTAAAGTGACTCCGGTCATTTCGGACATGAAAAGCAACAATAATAAGGAATTAAAGAATTTGATGGTAAAAAAAAAACTTTTATTCTTTCTTTTTCTTTTTTTTTTTTAAACCAAACATGACTTTATCAGTGTTCCGAAAGTCTTGAAAGTTGGCAGCCATAGATATTATATTATATATAGATACGCCCCACAGCAAACTTTTCCACCATTTACAAAGCGCTGCAGTCTTGAGCTCTAAACTTCATTCAATTTTCTCAGTATTTATGCTGTTGTAGACCTCTATCTCAATCTTTATGCTTACAACAGCACAAATAGTGAGAAAATAAAATGAAGTTTACGGCTCAGGGCTGCAGGGCTTTGGCAATTTGCTGAGGAGCGTAGCCTATCTATCTTATATATGGAGGAACATTGGCGCATGCACTATTTGTTCCAAGTAACCGATGGCAACCATGCAATATCAAGAATTATTTGATGGTTTTCCACCAATCAGAAACAAGAAAATCTCTTAAAATTAATAATGTTCATTATCTCAAGATAGCAAACCAATCAGAGTATCGTTCCTGTATATAGTATATGCTAAAATCAGTTATATTATTTTGTAGATATGTTTCTGTAAAATGTAAAAACAAGTTAACTACAAACATAGTTTATGAACAAGTTATTACAGAAATGATAGCATATTACAAGAGCACATTAATACAGGACCAAGCAACTTCTGCGGTATTCTTTTTAAAAGAGAGTGCTTTAATTGCATTCGATTTTTTTTCTTGAGAAATAATTTACTTGTTGTGCTTTTTTTTCCATTTGAGATGTAGTGAAAGCATAACTTGTGTTTATTCTTAAAATTAAAGGCATAAAACATGTGCTGAAGTCTATTAGCCAGTGTCTCAGAAGCTGACGGGGCAAAATTGCTTCTCTACAATGAATGCACTTCTTTCTTTCTTTTTTATTCTCAAATGAGGAAGGATCATGTTGGGAATAGGTAGATGGCCTGATGCGAAAGAGATGGCTTTCAGCGCATTAAAATTCAATGATGAGATGTCAATCTCCATCGAATACGTGTCTTCAAGATAAAACATGAAGGCTAAATCCTAATTAAGTCTGTTCTGCATTAAAGGGAGATTTCAATCAGCTTGGGGCGAATAAAAGACTCCGGTCCCCTTGCTGCAGTTCTTTTGTTGAAATGTTATGATTTGGGATGCACAAAAGAATGATTGATTCTCCTCCTCTGTGAAGGTGAACAGAGGGATGCTGATCTCTATTTCACGAGAGGGACGAGCCAGATTTCTTTGTTCACTTATGCAGAAACTTCTTTATTGAAATCCTCTGCCTCCTCATTAACAGTGCTGATTGCGAGACAGCAAGCTAGGCCATGGTGGCATAGATGTATTTCAATAGTCATTTGCTTTGTGGTTTTGTGGGTCATACTAACCTCATACTAGCTCAGCATACCAGTCCTCTTTAGCTACTGGACTCCTGGTTTTGTCCAACATCTTTACCTGGATTGATAATATTAGACTGGTGGCGTTAAAATAGCCTTAAAAGTGATTTCACTTGCAAAACACATACGTTTTAAAATCCATCGAAAGGTCAATAGATATACCAGACCCGAGCACTTTGAATAGTAATGAATGTGTTGGTTTACTATGTGATTTACAGAAAGCATGCCAACAGAGCCCAGTCTCAGTCATGGAGACAATGGCATTATGTCCAACTGTGCCATCTGTGAAGACAAGGCCACAGGCAAGCACTACGGCGCCTCCAGCTGTGATGGCTGCAAGGGCTTTTTCCGCAGGAGCATCCGAAAGAGTCACGTTTACTCATGCAGGTAGCCGACGCCCCTCACCCACCTTATAGCGTTTATGAGTTTTCCACTTAGCACCAGTGCCACAAATCCCATTCCTGAGTGCTGCTTGTGTTTGAATCAGAGAGATTCGTGTAGCTATGGTGTAAGCATTTTCACTCATTCCGCCAGGTTCAGTCGCCAGTGTGTCATCGACAAAGACAAGAGAAACCAGTGCCGCTTTTGCAGGCTTCACAAATGCTTTCGAGCTGGAATGAAGAAAGAAGGTAAGCACACAGTTACATTGGCTGCTCATTTATTGAATCTGATTGGTATTCTGTTGGGAGACAATACTTCAACTTTATTACACCACTTCATTATTATCTTTGTCAATGAGGTTTGTTTTGTTAACAGGATTACTCAAAAAGTTACGTGTGAATTTTAATGAAATTTCTACTTAATAATTAATGAAAGGCCGGGCTTTGACAAGGAAGACTCCATTAAATTTCGCAGTTTATTTAGATCAAATTCTGGATTAAAGAATTTTTTTGTGAGATAGGGCAATTTTTTTTTTTAGAACTGTCATTTCTGCATTTTTTTTTTTAACTTGGCAGAGGTTTGCGCTTATCGAGTATTCTTGTTGGTCATTTTTCTACATATAACAGCACATATCATTTTATTCCTTAAAGTTGCTTGTGGAACAGCAAGGAAAAAGGAAATGCTTAGCACTGAAAAAAGTGCCATAAAAACATGAGCTGGATACAGGAGGAATGTGCAGTTTATTAGATGTGTAACCTTGGCTGGGGTTTTTATGACAGGTGATCATGTGCTCTCTACCTCACTTTCCGTGCGTGCGTGTGTTATTCAGGACAGTGATCAGTTAAAGTTTTACCTTGTGTCTTGATTGGACAATGTTTTTTTTTCTTTTCTGGCTTCAGCATAATGCACTATTAACTTCATGAAGTTACACTAATCTGTGCTGCGTATATTTCACACACAAGTGTTTACTTTTCATTATTTTTATGGCGTCTACAGTTAAGCACAATCCTAAACTGAGTACATACATCTTAAACATCAAAGCAGTCAGCATTATTAGTCTAAGTCAGCATTTGTCTTTATTAACAAGTTTGCCAAATTTACACACCCGGCTGATGTGCCTAGGTAAAGACGGCGAGTAATGCTAGCAATTCACTGTGCCATGGACAACGATTCAGTCCTTATCTCAGGTTCCTGTCTGTGCACATGTCTTACTGTTACCTGTCTAACATTGTTTTTCTATAACAGCACATTCCAAAGGGTTTTATTCTTCTTAAAGTACAGTAATTTGAGTATGATTACTATTTTTAAGGTTCTGTCTGTGTGTCCATGTGCCCAAGATTCTCTCTAGCACTATATCTCAACAAGAACCAGCACTTGAATGTTTCTAGAATTTTTCGGGAATTTTTCAAAAAAATTTTTTTTATCATACCCAGCAGAGGAACTGACTTTGGATTTCAATCCAAAAAGAGTCAAGGTCACAAAAAGGTCAAATGTCTGAAATTATTAGCTAAATGTCCCTGTAAAGTATTTTGTTGGTTTTAGTGTTACAAATAATAAGACTTGATGATTGTGATATGGTTGGCATCAAGGTTAATTGAGTATAATTATTAAAGAATGATGTGTTTATATTTGATGTCCTGGAACATCTGTTAAATATCACTCATGTTATAGCAGCTCTTCCCTCTCTCTCCTCTCGTTTTTTCTTCATCTTAATAAGGCACCAATCCATCAATAACCACACATTTTCCTTTGTTTTCTTTGTTAATTAAATTCATGGTACAAAAGTCATTAGGCTAGAAATGCTAATGTACTGTATTAAAATTGGCATGCTAATACAAACCTGATTTTTTTTACACACGTGCAATGATTTTACAGAAAATTTATTAACTCCTTCTGATGAGTCAGAGTCCAGATCTCAAATACACTCTGTTATGGAAGTGTGGAAGGGTGTACAAACTTTTGCAAGCGACTGTTATTACCAAATACAAATTTTGTTAGCTCTAATTGGGAAGCCTTAATAATTAGTATTGCTAGAAGAAATGTCAACGTTTTCATGTCATTGTGACTGCACTTTATGAGTCTTGAAGGTGCGCGAGCTTGACGAGACGTCAGACAAACGCCATGATCTTAGCTAATCAGTAATCTTTTTGAACTCTTATTAGCATTCTAATCAGTTGTGTGTGTGTGTGTGTGTGTGTGTGTGTGTGTGTGTGTGTGTGTGTGTGTGTGTGTGTGTGTTTATTTCAGCTGTACAGAATGAACGGGATCGTATCAGCTCCAGGAGAAGCACGGCGGACTCACATGACCTTCCGCCTATCACCGTGCTAGCACAGGCAGAATCCCTTTCACAACAGGTTGGCTGCTGATTGTACACACGCACGCACTTTGTATTCCATCTGCATACCCGTAGCATTTCAGACGAGTGAAATTAACCTCATGATAATTGCAGCCTTAATATCTTAAGTTTATTTGAAAAGACGCTCAATGTGACATTCTTTATAGACTCCAATCGTCCTTAACAAAGCTGATTAAAGACGGAGTCTACAGAAGAAGAACTGATCTGAATATCTCATTAGAGTAACTCTGAAGAACATTTCAGATATGCTTGGCTAATGATGATGATGAGAAGCTGCGTCGGTAATTTGCATTAGTCGCTGCTTAAGCATCAGTTAATGTCATCAACAATTCCAATCATCTGCATGACTACTTACTGTATGTGAGTTTACTTTGCGAGGCGA
Source organism: Neosilurus hyrtlii (assembly GCA_028564935.1). Lineage (NCBI taxonomy): Eukaryota > Metazoa > Chordata > Actinopteri > Siluriformes > Plotosidae > Neosilurus > Neosilurus hyrtlii. The sequence continues at coordinate 2,108,159 of JAOUQZ010000025.1, read as the reverse complement.
CAGCCTGTGTAATAAATAATAAATTGTTCTGGAGGACGTGCTAACTTCATTCCATCTCCATGTAGATCAGCGTCGCCAGTCCGACGGGCTCCGCTGATATCTCTGAGAAGAAATCAGCCACCATCGGGGACGTGTGCGAGTCTATGAAGCAACAGCTGCTTGTTCTGGTAGAGTGGGCTAAATACATCCCGGCCTTCGGCGAATTGCCTCTTGACGACCAGGTAATGGCCATTCGAAAGCCAAACTGCCTGCGCTAATTGGGAAGGCACTTGGCTTAAATTGCAGGCCTTTTCGTTTGAGCTCAATATTTGCTATTCACATGACTGACTCAATTTATCCCTCCATTCAGCCCTGCTCTTTGGTTCTCCTGTTTTGTGCAGGATTTCTGATCTTCTCTGCCATGTCCTTTGTTATTGTATTGATTGAGTATGCTTATAGTAGGCTGCTGATGCTTTTTAAATGAGCTAAATGTTCAGGCCGTTCTCTCTCTGTTCCGGTTTTGCAGGTCAGTTTATTACGAGCGCACGCGGGAGAACATCTTCTGCTCGGAGTAGCCAAGCGGTCAATGCCATACAAAGACGTCCTATTGCTCGGTAGATATTGATCACAATTTACATCATCTCTTTATACATGAACATCTAGGAAGGTCTCAATTGTAAATTAGTACAAATGTTGTGTTCTACCTTTTTCTTCTAGGTAATGGCTGTGTTATTCACAGAAATTGCCCCGAGGCAGAGATCAGCAGAATGGCTAACCGGGTCCTCGACGAATTGGTCTCACCCTTCCAAGACATACAGATTGATGACAATGAATATGCAGCTCTGAAAGCCATTGTTTTTTTTGATCCCGGTAAAGTTTCTATGCGTAAAGTATAGATTCACACTCAGCTCTAAGCCTAACTCCTATCACTGCACAATTTTGAGAAATGCTAAAAAGTGGGGATGTGAATGAAAAGGGGGTAGGGAGGGGACGATGGGGGCTTGAACTTCTAATGATGAGCCTTGATAAGCATATATTTGGAAACGAGTCATGTTTCACAAACTCACGTTTAAGGGCAGGGCCTAGGAAGGTGGAGGCATCCACCTCTGATTAGAGGGTGTTCAGGTTCTTTTTTTTTAATGAAAAAATTACGACGGTGTGAAGTACCAAACAGTACATCAGGTTGGGCCTTTCCGAAGTATGTGATGATTTTAACAAGTAGATGGCGTTTTAAGCCATCTTTAACCCTGAAATTCTGATTTTAATAAAAAAAAATTTTAATTAAAAAATTATATTAACACTGGCATTGATGTATTTAAAGGGGCTAAGAAAAAGTAGTCAATGAACACACCAAATCCAGAGAGAGAGAGAGAGAGAAAGAGATTACCACAGACAAGTACTTACTAGTGAACCAAGAACTGCACATTCCTTCACCCCAAACTCAGTTATAATGTCTAATGGACAGTAAAGTATAAGAACAGCTGTTTACCATCAAGCAGTTTTTGAGACGGTATTTTTGGTACATTGTGTCATCAGATCCACCCGATAACACTCCTAATATCACCGGTGATAAAGTAGTCACATCTCTGGAAGGAGTGTTTTTGTTTATTTATTTATTTAACAGAACTGGGATTACATTAACAAAAGAATTTAAATCAACAATAAAATTCATTGAAACATGTGAAACAAGAATTTCATTACAGTTTTTACATGTATCGATGATTTTAACAGCTGCATTTAATCATCACCTCATAAGTGAGACTCAACTGAAAAATGTCTCATATCCATTTGAATTACTTGTATTTTATATACGACCTTCAGATGCCAAAAGCCTCAGAGATCCTGCGAGGATAAAAAGCATGAGGTACCAGGTTCAGATGAGTCTTGAAGACTACATTAATGACCGTCAGTATGACTCACGTGGGCGGTTTGGCGAGCTGCTGCTGCTTCTCCCGACCCTGCAGAGCATCACCTGGCAGATGATTGAGCAGCTGCAGTTCATCAAACTCTTTGGCCTAGCCAAGATCGACAACCTGCTGCAAGAAATGCTGCTTGGAGGTGAGATGAGAGAAAGCACTTCGTTTAGGGATTCATTTTGCTTTAACAGAAAAAAAACATGCACCGTAAGATAAAAGGGCTCTTTAATGTCACAGTCAGAGATCAAGCTGTATTTTACTAGTACGGGAAAGTCTGCAGGATGGACAGCAGATAAGCTGCTTTTATTTGTTTTATTAGCTTGAAGAGTGGGGGAAATAAAACAGCGGCTGCTTAGGAAAAGATAAAAATCAGTAGTTAGCAAATAGCTTTGTCAGATATTTCTTAGATAAGAAGTATCCTAACAAGAAATATTAATAATGAACAAGAGCACTTGGAGAGCATAAAACTCCACCAAGCTGAGAAAAAAACTAAGTACACAGTGCCCTCTGCTGGGCCTGCTGTAAAATGACACTTACAAAAAAATCTGACAACATTAAACAATCCTTTTAAAAAATCCTGGATCCAGAATTCAGGGGATTATTTCCCTGTCCAATGCCCCACCTATAGTAGTAATTTCATGAAAGTCAGGTGATAATGTTTTGCATAACATTCATGGTGGATGTAGTAAAACAGAGAAATCTGCACTTCATACAGAAAACTTAGTAAAAAGAACTAAAATAAATGATGAAAAGTTGTATTTTTCCCACTAAATTGGTCCCCTGGCTGCAAAATATTTGTAACCCCCATCCTATAGACCTATTATACGATGAAAGCAGATTAGAGCTGACATGATCAGGACTCAGAGGAGGATGCCGAGTTAATGATGTCAGAGCCATCTTTGGCCCCATTGGAAAAAAAAATCCCTTCAGGATTTGAAGCATCATTTATAATCAATGACTAAATCTATATGTCGATGGGCTCCCAGGTCTGACCACAGAGCAGCCTTACTTGCATCACCATGGCCACCCCCAGCTTGCCCAGGATCCAATCACAGGCCAGACGTTAGTCATCAGCTCCATTTCAGGCCCTCTGCATGCACAGCAAATCGGTGAGATCATCATTTATAGCCACATCACAAGATGAATATTACTGATACAGTGCCACAATTGACCCACATGCATGTACGTACACACATCTATTTAAATCACATGCTTGTTTTTCCAGCTTCTCCAGACACTCCAATCCCATCTCCTCCTCAAGTTCAGAGCCAGGAGATCTACAAAACCCCCTCTAGTCCTGCACTCTTAATGCCGACACAGTCCAACTCCAAAAGATCCTCTCCTGATCCTCGTCAGCACTCTGAGGCATAAAATAGCATCATTAAAACTGTATTCCAGTGTGTATGTAAATGTGTAAATACTCTGAGATTATTCAGAAGGAAATATGTGTATTATTTAAAATCGTTGATAACAGTGATATGATGTGGTATGGGGTAAATTTTGTGTCGGGTTGTGTGTTTGGGGTGTCCCACATCATGTAATATGCAAGTTTATAATTCTAATCCATATTTGACCAGTTATAATCATGACAGAAGCAGATTTGTGTCTGAAATCTTTTAAATGACATGTAGATAGTTAATGGTTTATATATAAAGGAAAATAGCCGTTTTACAGAACATAGTAACCCCTCAGCCAGGATGCCTCAAGCGCACGAAGGACAAAAGTCGCCCCCCATACGAACAGTTTCGGATAATCAACATTTGATTAGCCACCCCACACACAGGTTTAGGTCATAGGGAGTGCCTATGCAAATGTTCTGAAGGCTGTCATGTGCATGAGTCGAGCAACGGGCCACGCCGCCCACCCTGCCACCAAGCCAACGACAATACCCCTCCAGCCATAACCGGCTGAGGGGTAAAAACTGAAGAACATGTGCAAGTAGTTTAACTTCAGTTTTGTAATCTGTGAATTTTCAATTTGTTTGTGTATTTATGATTAGGTTTGAAATAAACCAAACATTTTAAAGGATGCTTAGCAATGCTGATTTGATTTGTTTTTAAGTGTATACAATAAATGATGCATAATTTACACACTTTTGCTTGATTTAAAAAACAAAAAAGATCAGATTCGAGTATTGGGGTAAAATCTTGTGGGCTTTTAATATGATTTTACCCTATTGAGTTGAAAATGATAAATCTGGCAACCTTCACAAAAAAAAAACCACCATGCGACAAGTCTGTACATGTCTACGGCGCGTGCGTTTGTGATTAATTGATTAATTAACGGTCCTCCAGGATATTCCCAGTTTATGAACACCACGGCCATACAATGAATTTTAAGGATGTTAGGAATTTGTTTATTTAGGCTCATCTGTCGTTATTTTATCAGATATCTTCGAATATGTAAAAGCTTTTTAATCTATAAAAATTCTAAGTTTAACTGACGCCACCTGGTGTCCGTTAAACTCTAACCGTCCTCTTCAGTGCCAGTCCCGAGGTGCTCAGGTGTTTCCAGGTGAGTTTATGCACTTTTTAAGTATAAACCACAGCAAAAATATTCATAGTATAACTTTATTTTAAAACTAGCGTTGGCAATAAGTCGATAAACCGACATTATAAGGTTTTATACGACAATGAAGCTGAAGTTCTGACCTCCAGGCTTCAGTGTAACAAACAAACCAAAATAGAGCCAATAAAGGAAATGTATCACACAGCATATACCTATTTATTATTATTATTATTATTATTATTAATAAATATGATGTTTTATTTAAAAATATATTGCAAAAACTGTGTACATTACGCAGTGGAAAATATAATGTACATAAACTTATTAAAAGAGTTTTGCAATATATATTTTAAATTATATAGTATATTTAATTTATAATAGATATTTATATAAATTGTTCCATCCATCTGTTTGCTGAACTGCTTAATCCCACTGGGAGACCCTGGGGTCTAAATATGAATATCTACTGTGCAATTTAGTAATAATAATAATACTTATAATAGAATTTTTCTATGTAGACTGAATGGCCACTTAAAAAGCTAGGCCTCCAAGAAAAAAGAAAAAAAAACTATGAACATAAAAATACAGAACACATCAACGCACAAGCAGGTCACAAATTAAAGTGAAAATCCAACAGTACATTTTACAGCGTAGTAAAAATCTCCCGTAGGTGTTTACAGGTTGAAGTTTTATGAAAACAGAGAGTGGGGTGGGTTCATTGTGGAAAACACCCATTAGGAGAGAAATATTTAATAGAAAGGTAAAGGTGATCAGACAGCCTTTTGTTTGTTTCTTTCTGTCTTTCTTCATTATTATTAATTTACATTGACCTTTCCCTTGACAGAGATAATTCACCCTTACCTTAACAGCCAAAAAAAAAAAATGTAAAAAGGTCCTTTGCAATACAACAATGTCAGCCATTTTCTCTTTAATTTGTCACCTGTCTGTATATACATACATCCAAATAACCTCCTTATTTATGCCTGTATCCCTCCTGGAAAAAACAGCTTAGACGAGCATGAAATTCATGCTACTCTAAGCTGTTTTTTTCCAGCAGGGATATAAACGTAAATAAGTACAGATATGCAGTTTTTAGGGAGGGCTGCATGCGAGGGTGAGGTGAGGAACGAAACTGTAAGATTAAGAGAAAAGATGAGGTTTGGAAAGGAGATGTAAAATGAGGATATGCATGTATATATGTGTGTGTATTTTATATATATATATATATATATATATATATATATATATATGTATGTATGTATGTATGTATATATATATATATATACATATACATACACACACACACACACACAACAAAAATATAAACACAACACTTTTGTTCTTGCTCCCATTTTTCATGAGCTGAACTCAAATATCTAAAACATTTTAGTGTACGCAAAAGGCCTATTTCTCTGTAATATTGTTCACAAATCTGTCTAAATCTGTCAGTGAGCACTTCTCCTTTGCCGAGATAATCCATCCACCTCCCAGGTGTGGCATATTAAGATGCTGATTAGACAGCATGAATATTGTACAGGTGTGCCTTAGTCTGTGTGCAGTAGGCTTTTTGCGTACACTAAAAAGTTTTAGATATTTGAGTTCAGCTCATGAAAAATGGGAGCAAGAACAGAAGTGTTGTGTTTATTTTATATATATATATATATATATATATATATAAATACGTACACACACACACACACACACACACAGCAAAAATATAAACACAAGACTTTTGTCGTATAAGCCGATGCAGAGCATCCCAGCCATGCTCAGTGGGTGACATGTCTGGTGGTATGCTGGACATGAAAGAACTGGGATGTTTTCAGCTTCCAGGAATTGTGTACAGATTCTTGCAACATGGGGCTGTGCATTATTATGCTGCAACATGAGGTGATGGTCATGGATGAATGGCACAACAATAGGCCTAGGATCTCTGTGCATTCAAAATGCCATCAACAACATGCACCTGTGTTCATTGGCCATAATATACCCCTGCCCATACCACAACCCCACTGCCACCATGGGCCACTCGATCTACAACGTTGACACCAGCAAACATCACCCACACGATGCCATACACACTGTCTGCCATCTTCCCTGTACACTGAAAACCGGGATTAAATCCATGAAGAGAACGCCTCTCCAATGTGCCATACGCCATCGAATGTGAGCATTTGTCCACCCAAGTCGGTTACGACCACGAACTGCAGTCAGGTTGAGACCCCGATGAGGACAATGAGTATGCAGATGAGCTTCTCTGAGACTTTTTCTGACAGTTTGTGCAGAAATTCTTTGGTTGTGCAAAGCGATCGTTGCAGCAGCCGTCTGGGTGGCTGGTCTCTGACGATCTTGGAGGTCAAGATGCCAGACGTGGAGGACCTGGGCTGGTGTGGATCCATGTGGTCTGCAGTTGTGAGGTTGTGAGTTGGATGTACTGCCAAATTCTCTGAAACGCCTTTGGAGACGGCTTAGAAATTAACATTCAATTCACAGGGAACGGCTCTGGTGGACATTCCTGCAGTCAGCATTCCTACTGCACGCTCCCTCAAAACATGCAACATCTGTAGCATTGTGCTGTGTGATAAAACTGCACAATTAAAAGTGTCCTTTTATTGTGGCCAGCCAAAGGCACACCTGTACAATATTCATGCTGTCTAATCAGCATCTTGATATGCCACACCTGTGAGGTGGATGGATTATTTCGGCAAAGGAGAAGTGCTCGCTAACACAGATTTAGACAGATTTGTGAACAATATTTTAGAAAAGTTTTAGATCTTTAAGTTCAGCTCATTAAAAATGGGAGCGAAAACAAAAGTGTTGCATTTATATTTTTGCTGAGTGTATATATTAGATTTTTTAATTTGCTATACTGTATTAATTGCACAAGGGAAATTATTGCCTCTGCATTTAACTCATCCAAAGTGAGCACACACACTCGGAGCAGTGGACTGTTTGGGAATGGAACCAATGGCCTTTTGGTCCCAAAGCCTCGGTCCCCATTTCATACTAGAGTAATGTAAGAATTTAGGGGGCCTATCTCTATTTGTGTGTGTGAGTGTGTGTATAAGAGTAATACAATATTGTGAATTTCTTTGCAAATTTCTACATAAACTCTTTAACTTGGGAATGAGGTCCTGACTCAGATCCTCATTCTTCTACTTACACACGGTTCCTGTTAGTGTCAGTGTAGTTACTGAATAATTTAGTAAAGTTACTGGATAATATGTTGTAAGATGCTATGCAGGGATTGAGAGTTAATGGCAAAAAGAGGAAATAGCAGGAATCCATGTTAATGTAGTATATTATAGCAACTTTTGCTCTTTGCTTTAGATTCAACAGAACTATGGTTTAAATAAGTTTCTAATCTCCTCCAAAGCAGAAGGTTAAGTGTAAATGGTACCTCATGTTCATGGAAACCCGCTGATTATCTCCTGTTTAAGAATATAATTGAATTTCAACACTATTAACACTGTAGTTTACCGTATACCATCCACTAATAATGTGTGTAAAGCTAGTTTTCTTTCTCTGTTAAATTGGATTTTTGGAAAGGCAACCATAATGTAGTGTCTTTTTTCCCTCTGTAATGAAACATTCTTATATTACGTTCAGTAAAGCATGGTCATGAATGCTACATTGGTTTCTATAAAACTGTGACATCCAAACCTATTCAAGATAAGAAACTGAAGGTGTGAACAAAAACAATAGCTGAAATGGAGCAAACTAACAAAAGTCCCTGCTGGACATAACCCCATTGTTTCATAAACTTGATATGGTCATTTCATACTACAGTCATGTAAGAATTAAGCATTTTAATTTGTTGATTTTTAAATTGCATTTTAAATGTCCTCAGTCTTAAGATTTCAGTGGTGTGCTTAAGAGTTTCCTCTGGAACTCTACCAGTATCTGTTTGGTTATTTTATTTTTTCTGTCTCTTTACTTAAGTTTAGGGTTAATAAACTACTGAATTTACTGGTCCCTTAGTTTTTGTCTGCCTCCATCTTTTGCTAAGGCCCATTGTAAGATTGTAAACATATATGTAAACATAAACTAATATTTTTTTCAGTTTGGATCATGAGACATTACACACACTATTCACTGATGAAGGAAAGTTTATATTGCTGCAAAAATGCCAGCACTTAGGGTATTTACTTGTCTGATGATATAATTGAACCTATCACTAAGTTGTTGACATATTGCCCAGCCCTGAGTCAACATGACAGGGTACCAATCATGCTTCCATTGCTCCATTATTGAACACCCCATACTCAGTATGTACTGATATATGGCACTGAAGTGGAATTATGTCCTGTACAATTTATTTGTAGACTCTAATCAGAAAGAGATGCCACAAGTACAGCAACACTATCTGAAAAAGGTCTGTCTTTTGATGGAAGCAATGGTTCCTTAAATGCTTAAATAGCCAAGACTGTGATGATCTGGATGTGATTATAGTAGGATGTATTTGAAAAGTAGACTTTTGCATGTCCCTTTTGAAAGTGAAATGTGATGCCGTTTGCAACTCAGTAGCTGTTCCAGTGTAGCAGAGCTGCTAGGAAGACTGAGCAGGGGCAAAATAAACAGAGCAAACCCCACCAATCACTTCGTAATGGAGTAGTGGCTTGCGTGGGGTTAAACTGTGAAGCTCGACATGGGAGAGATCTGAGCATCCAGTGCTCTTTTAATGAAGAGCTGCCCAGTGCACGTGACTCTTATTGGTACACAAAATGTAGTCTTAGTATTCGAAGCACACATCTCATTTCAAGCATGCAGCTTTGTGTGGTGATGTGGTATTAAGCCTTGATAAGCTGTCTGTGAGCAAACTGGATTGCGTAGAATAAGCATATCCCTTCTTTCCCCCTTTTTGTCCTGACTTGACATCCTTCGTGTCTCGACTTTTATCCCTGAGACTGTAATCCATATGATCTATAAGGTGAAGAGGAATCTGTGAATTTCATGTTCTGCTTCAGGAGAGGGTTTAGACGTCATGATCGAAAAAATTGTGTATTGTGATTGAGTATTTTAAAACCTTTCTACAAACAACATTTGGACACAGTAATGGAAACTAATTTCTGACACCGATGATGTTTTAAATGATCTGAAGATTTTTTTTATTGGGGCAAAGGATTTGGTTTTAACACTAAATTTTAAATAATAAATTTTTTTATTGTTGAAATATTAAATGCTTTTTTGTGCTGTCTATTGTGTTTAGCTGTTGTTGTGCTTCTCAGCTGCCTGCTGGTGTCACTAGAGGCCCATAGTGACTTGGTGATTGGGTTTATTCTCTTTGTTGTTTGTGAATTTCGGCCATCAGTCTTTATAAATCTGCCTTGATCTTTTATTATACGAAAGCAAATCTTGACTAGTAATATCGCAGTGCTCCTACTGAGTTTGAGCCATGGTGCTATTCCAAATTTGTTCATTTTTATAACATTCCAGGAAGTTGATGTTCAGTATCAATTTTTTTTATTTTATAGAGTTTTATTTTATAGAGTTAAACAAGATTTTAGATTTGCAATTAAGGTTAACAGCAGCACAGAGAATATACATTTTCTAGATGATCAGGTTCATTCTCAGGACCACATAAGCTACTTGATTAAAGTTTATGTCCTATCATTTCTCTTATACACATGTGCTACCAGAACAACAGAAATTTCTCTTGGAGAACTGGAGCAGCATTCACAACCTGTTGATTTTTTTTCCCCCTGATGCCTATACCCTTTTCCACCTGGTGCATGTCTTTCCTGATTAAACCTCTGCAGCTTTTGGGGGAAAAAAGGCATTTTTAAAAGTAAAGCCTGGAATCTTGTGTTCTTGCTCCGGAGTGCCACATTTCCTTGGACTTCTTTTATACTTGCAAGGCTGCTGAAAAAAGCAGGAGGGCAGACGAGAGAGAATGCGCTCGGCCTTCGCCGCCACCTCATATTCTTGCATTGTCCAGACAGACGATCGGAGAAAGCACTTGTAAAATGTATTCAATTCAAATCAAATTGGTGTAGCCCGGAGTAATCTTTTTCTATTAGATGTGTCACTTTTTGAAATTCTTCCCTAATATCCTTTATGACTCCCAATATAAGATTAGCGCTTTCTGTGCTGCTGCAGTTTCAGTGCCTTACTGAATTATTCACTGAGGCATGACCTTCAGTTATCAGGTTAGAAAGACCTTGATTATAACAGGAAGTCAAGTGTAGAAAATCACTCTGGGCTAAAAGAAGTGTTTATATGATGTACAAAATGTACATATAAATAATAATATGAATTTAATTACAACGTAGCAAAAGAGATTTTGGTCAAATTGCCATGTAAAGAATTTGTTCTGGTGTGTTTGGAATTAAATGTGGATTATTTGCACTTTCCACCTCTGAGTCTTGTCATCTTAATAAAAGCAGAGCCACGGCAGTAAAGAAACCATGCAGTTTATTCTAATAATTTGCTTACAGTCATATTCCATCCTGTTTAGTGGTAGAAGCAATTTGTTGGCGATACTTTCACGTGCTTTCACTTGTACTTCTGCATGCTTTTTGTCTGATGCAGTTAGAGGAAATGGATTTAAGCCCATTAACTTCTGGCATGCTGGAATAATAGATGTCTCATTACAGCTACTAATAAATAACATTCGCAGAGGACATCTCAATTATTAGGAGCCTATGTGAAGTAGTACTTCTCTCATTATCTTCATAGTAAATAAGGCCAGATGAAGGATGTCTTTCGACCTAAGACCATGTGAGCCCTGTCTGCTTTGCTGGGATGCTTGATCATAAACCTACCCTTCTTTATAACATTTACTCGATTTATGATGCCTGCATTGGATATGTTTATGGGCTTGATATGAACAGGTTTTACAGTTTGTCCATTTAATATGAATTGTTTATTAAGGTTTGGCTCTTGATGTTAGAGGGAAGTCAGTGCATTGATTCTGAGCTGATAAAAATCCTAAAGCTACAAGTTTAAATACTTTCTGTAGTCTGTATAGAGTACCTGTCAATGTTATGGGCACACCTCATTAGCCCTCCTGCAGGAGGCCGTGCGTGTTTCTGCTTTTTTTCTTTCTTTTTTTTTTTCCTTCCACACTCGACCGTTTCCAGAAATTATCTTGTAGAATAACTTTGCCAATCCTCATCGAACTTTGAATACTTGCCTCTTTGGGGGTTTCTCCAAAAGCCTCTTGTTTTTTCTAACACTATATTAAGATTTTCTGGATTTATTAGCATATCTATTGTTGTCTATTAGCTGCTGTGGCCGGTGCTCAATCCACACCCTGTGCTCATGGAACCATATGAGCTTCTAGTGCTGTGGTGGTGCAGATGACACACACAGCCTGCATTTTGTCTATGTCGTACAGTATGCTCGGCTTTGACGCAACAACATGTACTCTCAGTACCGAATGAAAAAAAAAATGCATTTACAAAAAACACCAACAATAATTACATTAATAATAGTAGTATTAAAAAACCTGGGATGCCTCCTCTTTTGGTTAGTTCGCTCTGTAGTTCTAATCAAATTGCAAGGTGTGTCCAAACTTGACTGGTACTGTACGCTGGTGAATTTAAAAAAACTATTATTTTATTATTATATACAAAAGAGGCGTAAAAGTATATACCAAAAACCCTCATTTGTCGAATGGATTGAGATTTACATTTCTGCAGAATTTTCATAAACATCATTCTTGTGTATTTTAAGTGATTGATACAGGAAGGGGTAATACAGTGGTGCTTGAAAGTTTGTAAACCCTTCAGAAGTTTTTGTATCTACTTTTAGTTGTGAAAACCTTTTAAATCATATTGATGCAGAAATATATAAAATTCACAAACTTTCAAGTACCACTAAATAATAAATTTGTCTGTGTGGGTGTGTTACATTAGTAAAAAGTTAATTGCTATTAAAATATGGTGCATGTACCTAGATTTTTTTACTTTCATCACATGAACATGTGTATTCTTGTGTAAGCGACGCCATTTTGACCATGAAGTCATGTCAAAAAAGTAGTTCCCAAATATGTATAAAATATGTATAGAATATGTGTGTGTGTGTGTGTGTGTGTGTGTGTGTGTGTGTGTGTGTATACAATACAGACCAAAAGTTTGGACACACCTTTTCATTCAATGAGTTTCCTTTCTTTTCATGACTATTGACATTGTAGATTCACACTGAAGGCATCAAAACTATGAATTA
>JAOUQZ010000025.1:2070404-2080404 GCA_028564935.1 Neosilurus hyrtlii | reverse complement strand
TTCTTTTTTTACAGAAGTGTTATACTTTAGTGAAGGAAGAAGCTTAAAGCACAGATGTGTGATTTAGGTTGAAACATGAAACAGTTTGATGTGCTTCATACTGGATTATCAGCGTGTCTTGAAAAGAGAGGTCATGCTTTAAATGTTCCTCCTGACACTGAATATGTATGCCTGCATATGATTATTATCAAGGCTACTTGCTATTTAACATACAGGATTTAGGATTTAACAGAGTTTTTCCCCACTTCCACTTTAAGCAAACGAGAGCTGCTCAGTTAGCATGCTATAAGCATACATGCTTTGAAATAACATCACTCTCTGTATGCTGTCACAATTTGCTGCAAATGAAATAATACTAAATAATTTCAAGGTCTTTTATAGAATTTCTGTCTTTAATTCCTTTGTTGAGGTTTTACAGCAGAACATACCGGTCTTTATGTTTCAAAATTGGTTTCACACGTCCCTAACAGTTTGTTCAGCTAAATCTGGCCATGATGTATCATTATAGCATCTTTTGGAAGAAATCTATAGGATCAATACATTCTCTTGCTAGCGGGCTTTGGCTTGCTTACATGCTGAGCGGCTTGCTGCACCACAAGTCAAGAACATCGAGCCATGGGCAAACCGCAGCCTAACACAACCGCTGCTGCTCGTCTTCTTCATTCAGAGGAAATAAGGCAAGAAATATCAGGAGATAGTGCCGGTCGATTAGACATTCTGTGGGAGGAAAGAGCACTTTCTTCTTTTTAAAGCCAATTGCTGCTTTTCAAGGAACTTTTAACTGCCTGATTCCTTTCCAAATATCAATCTTTATTATAATGTTTTTTTTTAACCATATTACTGATTGATTCTGTGATCAAAAAATGAGCATAATAAGCAAAGCTGAAATTTTTAATCTTTTCCACTTATTAATTGCCTTTGTGGCCAAGCTTAAGGATGGATTGATCAATCAATCCTGCAACTTTTTTTTTATCCTTTTGTCTTCGTTAATGTGATCTGGTCAGCCTGAGCCAAATGCTGAGCACTTCGCAAGTAATTACTGTCCGATAAACAGGTCAAGAGTGAGTGCGGCCGCAGCTGCTGCCATTCGTGGTGGCAGACACTTCAGCCCGCTAAGCTTCAAGTATTGATTGGCCAGTCTGTGACATCTCCTAAGCCATGTCACCGAAGTGAAAGAAGACTCCAAATTGACCAGTAATAAAGTGTTGGAAGTTGTGGCCGCTTCCTCCTGGGACTTGTTCATGCGGAGGAGAAAAGGCCCCTCCTCTCGGACCATCAATCCTCCCTGAAGGCTCAATATAGTGCTAAATTAGCCAAAGGGAGAGCAGATAGACCACTAGACATCTGTTACAGACCCTTGACACACTTTTCCACCCTGGTCTCTTATTTAAATGGCTCTGTAAAACAGTCACAAAAAGCCTGAAGGACTGTAATATCAGGATTTACAGCTGAAAAGAGCCAGATTCAGAGAATCAGTTAAATCCTGAATGACAGGCCTTCGAGTGAAGGAGCAGCGATCGAGTCTGCAAGGTCCAGTCATTAACATTATCCTGATCTGATGGGTATATTCTGCCTTATTCACCGCGTCACCAAGTAATGCAAATCCTGAGAACTTGTGAGACATGTAATGTACTGTATATTGATTAATGATGTCATCAAATCACCACTGCATGTTTTCCAGAGAGGATAAGATTCAATTATTGAGGTCCATGTACATCTTGGAGAGTTGTTTATCTTCTCAGTTTGGCAATCAGCCAGTGGAGAGAAAGAGATGGTAGATAAAACATCTGATCACAAGCTTTATATTGATTGATCGTGAACTTGGATTTTAAGGTTTTTACCCTAACTGACTATAAAGTTGTCTGACAGCATTTAAAAACCTCACATGTAATTTCACTTAATAAGCGATATGACAAAGTCATCAGAGGCCTAATGTATAATTATTAGCTTGATAAAGATTACTACATACACTATCTATGTTCTAATAGGTGTAAACTTTTTCCTCACGTATTTTTATATACAACAAATCTGCACCTTTACACAAATTCAGGACATGAAAGGTTTCAGTTATGTGTAATTATGTTGTTGAGCATCATTATGGTGTAGTTATTATGACCTTGCCTGGATGTAAATATTGTTTTATATCAATTAATTAAATTGTAGCTATGCAGACAGCTTTGTGCAAAATAAATAAATAAATAAAAATCTTCAGAAAAAATTTTGCAAACGTGTAAGAATGATGACAGTTTCCCAGGCTGTAGGTGCTCGACTGTGTAATATTTGGAGGCTGGATAAGCATTTGCCTTTTCGCCACTCAGCTTTGTAAACATGTTCCAAAAGGAAAAATGAAATATGTCAGTGTTTTATACACAAAACCAAATGTTTACACATTTTAGTGCAGCTTGGCAACAAAGGATAAGTAGCTTACAATTCTGATAGCATGTTTGTTTTAAAATTTTAAAACATGCCATCATGTTTCCATTCAAGTCAGGGCTGTAATTTCAATACCAATTCCTCTGATCAAATGGGATTGGGTTTGGGTTTTTTTTTCCTCCAGACTATTTCACTTGTCAAGTTCTGGACGATAAATGATTTGACAAGATATATACAGCCTGACTTCTCTCATTTTTTTCCTTTTTTGTCTACTCAGAATGAATGTCTGAATAACGACCTCTAAAAGCATTAGTTTAAATTATATGCTGTTTAAATTATAAAGGACTTGATGGCCACGTCGCTGACAGACGTGTAAACACAAAGTGACAGAACTGGAATGAGTACATAATCACGTATGGGCATAGTTACTTTCCTGCGCCTCCACCCAGTGCGAGGGCCGTGAGCTCTTCCAGAACACACTGAATTTATATACGCTCGCCTTGTTTCCACCCACTGTGGTGAAAAAAAGTGCCAGTAATTGCCAGCTATTTCATGTTGATTCTGGTACTTTTTCTGATTGCGCTGTCCTCCTTGTTCACGGGCCAGCGGTCATGTAAGCGCCTTAGCCGACTCCATATCAAAGAGCAGTGAGCATGGACGCTGTTGGTGTAAAAGCGGAGAGAGGCATACAGCATGAATATTTAATCCTGGGTGACGGGTGCTGGACTTTTGCTTTGTCTTCCTTTGGATTATGCATTTAAAGCTTCAGGAGATTAATGGAACCGCAAATAGAAGAAGGCTTTCTCTTTCTTTCTCTCTTTCACTCTTTCTCTCTCTGTTTAGCCAGAGATAAATGAAAAAAGAATTACCATACATATATGTTTCAAAATACTGCAGTTTGTTTAGCATTTGGCACAGCCAAAGAAATCAATGTGTTTTCATTTAATTTAAGAGTTTTTAATTTTTTAATTTTGTTCCCACAGAAATACAAATTTAAATGTATTTCATTTCCCACTGACTACGGATCCTGTTTTTTTTTTTTGTGAATTTAATTAGAAATCAGTAAAATAGCAGCTTGCATTTAAGGCGATGATAGCTCAGTTTCTGCTCATTGATTTTGCATTATTGCTAAAGACGTACCCCGGTTCCACTCCACACCAGGGGTCTACTGGGAAAAGTGGTCCAGGGAATCGTGATGTATTAAAATGATTTACAAGAATCAATTGTTTCGTCTTGCATAAAATATGAAGCTAGTGCTCTGTGTGTGGGTGGAGTGGAGTGGGGTATTTTCATCTTTAATTTTTCATCATTATTCATCACTGGTAGACCTTTTTTTTTTTTTTTTTCAAATTTTACAAATGTAAAATGATTTATCTCAGTATGATATTAATCTGGGTTCTTCCTCTGGTTTCTATCAAACTAAAGTTAAAGAAAGGCTGATAGACAAGCAATAATATAATACTAGGTTTATATTTCTTTAAGTATATGCACTATTAGGGATATATAAATCTTTAACAAACAGTAAAATAAAAAAACCCTGAATGATGCTCATTAGCATATTGTGTTATCAGTCTTTGAAGTCTGACACAGACATTCAGAGACGCATTTCAGAGTAAACTGCACCACCAGTCCCTCTGAATGGTTGGCTTTTGCGGATTATGTAAATCATCTGGGCAACTTTGAAGTGTTTCGAGCAGTGTTGCAGCAGCTACAGTAATTAACTGCTAAATGCATGATGCTACAAAAGCACTGCAATTACCTCTATGTTAATGAGGCTTTGAGAACAATGATGTGGTTTAGCAGATCTAAGTTATAAATCCCGTCTTTGCCTGACTGTACACTTCACCGCACACTTTGTTTTGTGTCTCTTCTTTTCTTCGGATGGCACAAAACGATCCACTTTGCAGCTGCTGACAACAGTTTCTCATTCGATCACTGAAGTGCCTGCTTTGATAATTCTGAATTTAACTGAAGCTTTGTTAGGTTTGTTGTTAGGAGCATGAAATTGTAGAACATTTACATTGATGTGCGAAGTGTTGAGTTTCACGTCATGTGTCCAAGAGTGTTCTTAACTCGCTTCAAAGCCAACTCAGCAAGAAAGTGATTCAGGTGACACTGTATTGACTCACCTGCAGTATAGTAAATAATCAAACATGCTGTCTGTTTTGTATCAACTGCATCATGGGATAATGCTCTGTTTTGGAGATTTGGACCGATGCATAAAGGGAAAATTAAATGGTGGTTGGTACATGTAAAACCTTTCAAACCATTTACTTCTTGTATGTAATTTTAAAAAATCATTTATGTTACCCCAGCTTTGTGCTTTTCGTGCTTTTTTTATGATTTCTGTGCTAAAGGATGTTTAGCCATTGTTTCCAATCACCATCTCTCAGATTTAATTTTTTATTATGTGCAGTATGAATGCTGCTGATTTTCGCAAAGAGTAGGCTGCATTGCCGTTAGTGTGTTTAGAATAACTAAACCAGGAAGTGAATTTTTGTATATGCAAGAGTGTGCCAAATGAAAAGTGACAGGATTGATTTGTGTGGTGATGGGGAAGGGAACAATAAAGTGGGGACTTGACTTTTTTGCAGGAAGCACAGAGTTGGAGGTTCTGGGTTGACAGCCATACCTTATCCCCCATCTTATATTGAGGTGGCTTGGAGCTTCGAACGTCCTCCCTCTGTTCTCCCTCTGCAGATGGCACGTAGGAGATGTTAATGTTGTTGAGCTTCGCTCCAGACCCTCTCACTCTCCCAGAACCAATGATCCACTGCCAGAATGTCGTTTGCCTCTCAATTCCATGGGCACAGGGGTGGCTGGTGACCAAACATACACTGGAAGGGGGTGAGCCCTGTGGACACTTGTCGTAGGCATACTTGGCCCAGGGCAGGAACTGGGCCAAGGAGGTCTGGTGGCGGTGGCAGAAGGTTCTGAGGAATCGTCCATCGGATTTTTCGCTCAGTCTGCCCATTAGTTTGGGAATGATAACCTGACAATAGGCTGACCGTCACGCCTAGGAGTTTAAAGAAAGCCTTCCAGAAGCGGGAGATGAATTGAGGACCACTGTCCAAGTTGACGTCTTCCGGTAAGCCAAAATTGCGGAAGACGTGCTCAAACAGGGCCCGGGCAGTCTCTGAAGCAGTGGGAAGGGACTGGAGAGGGATAAGTTTACATGCTTTGGAGTAAAGATCAACAACAAGAAGGATACAGGTGTTACCTTTTGAGTAAGGGAGGTCAGTCAATAAGTCCGGCTGTAAAGACAGGCTTCTGGTCATAGGGTCTGATCCCAAGGCAACCCAAATCTGCTCCTCCAGGTCCCTTTGGATGGTGGGGACAAAGACCTGGGGTGGAAGTATAGGATTAAGTTGATCCGTGATTTCATCTGGGTCAATGATGCGGGAGAGGGCGTTCGCTTTAAAGTTCTTAGGAACGGGGGGCAGTATTTAATGGCAAATTCTAACCTAGTGAAGAACAGGGCCCAGCGGACTTGGCGGGAGTTCAGTCATTTGGCTTCCCTCAGATAACACAGGTTCTTGTGGTCAGTAATCACTTGAAAGGGGAAACGGGCTCCTTTCAGTGTATGTCGTCACTCCATGAGTGCTAATTTTATGGCCAAGATCTCACGATTTCCCATGTCATAGTTCTGCTTCGCCAGGCTGATCATCTTAGAGTAAAAGGCACAGGGTAGGATTCGCTGCCTCTTTTGAGGTTGTTGCTGGGACAATACTGCCCCTACCCCACAGGTGGAGGCGTCCATCTCCATGATGATGGGTCTGGCAGAGTCTGGGTGCTGCATCACTGGGGCCGAGAGAAATGACTCCTTGAGGCTTAGAAATTCATTCTGTGCCAGTTTGGTCAGAGCAGGGTCTTGGGTTTGCCACGGAAAAGGCTGGTCAAGTTCTGGATGAATTGTCGATAGAAATTGGTAAAACTTAAAAATCTCTGTAGTGCTTTTACGGTCTCTGGCTCAGGCCAGTCTTTAATGGTCTTTACCTTATGCTCGTCCATCCGGACACCCTGGGGGTTCACCATGTAGCCCAAGAAGGATACTGTTGACTGATGGAATGGTCGCATGGTGCACATGGATCGGAAGGTCTGCAGAATAAATAAGGATGTAGATAATCGATGTAGACTATGACAAAGCGAGCTAACATGTCTCTTAAAATCTTGTTCATGAATCCTTGGAACACAGAGGGAGGGTTAGCAAGTCCAATACAGCATTACAAGGTACTCATAGTAGCTGGTGTGAATGATAAGGGCGGTCTTTCACTGATCAGTGAAATTTGACAGTATTGTAATTGAGGGTGTGGTAATCGATACTTGGGCAGAGGCTTCCATCCTTAGTGTTGACGAAAAAGAAGCTGGAGGCAGCTGGGGAAGTAGGTGAGTGAATATAGGCAGGCCCTGGTGTAGAGCCTCTTCCACGTATTCCTCCATGGCTTTCAGCTCGGGAAGAGGTAGTGGGTATTGTCTGCCCATCGGCACTGAAGCCCCTCGGACCCGCTCAATAGTGCAATCTCGATGAGTTGGCATTCCTGCAGCTATACCCGGATTGAAGACATGGTGGTAGTCGACATATTCTGGTGGGATATGTATGGCCGTTTGAGCAGTGGGACACTCGATGGAGGTGGTGCCGAGGTCAACATGCTCCTCCCTGGTACACCGTGGCATCTTAGGAAAGCAGGTCTCTCCCCAGCCCAGAATCTCTCTGGTGGCCCAGGATATAGAGGGAGAGTGTTGTATAAGCCAGGGTCAACCCAGGATAACATCAGCTGTAGAATGCTCCAAGACTAGGAAGCATAACTCCTCTTGATGTAGGCTGACTGGGCTAGTCTGGTGTTGGTGAGTGGTTCTCCGTTTATGGAACAGACGGAAAAGGGGTTCAGGCAACGGTGTAGCTGGAGCTGGAGCCATCGGCAGAGGTCTCCGTAGAGTAAGTTGCCTGCTGAGCCGGAATTGAGGAGGGCCATAACTGGCGCTGAACAGAAAGAGATAGTAAGGGAGACCGGAGTAGATAATGGTTGTGACTTTGTGACGTCATTACTGGTTCTACTCACCATGGGATGTGCAATACAAATGGCTAACTGAATAAAATTTTTCCAGTTCTAGGGTGTCATCGTAAGCAGAGAGCTGCAGGCTCTCCTGCTGTCCTCCTCTTTTTCCTCTTCCCCCATGGGCGTGCGGTAGGTGGGTGCCTTCTGGGGTCAGTGATGGCTTGTTGGCTGCAGTCACTGGGTGGCCCGGTCGTGGCGGGGTGGCTGCTACTGGCCTGTCTTGACCTCGGGGGCCTCCCGGGGAACGGGGGTGCCTAGTGCTGCTTGCAGCTCGCTATCTGGAGGGTAGGTTGCTTCCCTCCAGACTGACGGCTCCTTTACTCTCACACATACATATAGGGACTTGGGAGGTGTGTACGTCATGCGGGGTGGAGCGGAGGGGGCCATCTAAGTGGCCTCTTTGGCTGCACCATGAGGCAACTCGCCTCTCAGTTTTAATTACACTTTAAACACCAAAACACAAGAAACAGTACACAAACAACTTTTGGGGGGCATGCCAGGTGATATGTCTCTTTTGATTTGATTATTATTTAGCAAATTCTTGATTACAGCTCTGTTTTTCTGTAAAAGCCTCAGGAAATTTGCTTGTGTATGTATGCACAAATGTAGCAGTTTAATGTCTTCTGATAGTTTGGTTTGAAGTGTCGTTGTTTTATATCTATGGTGCTTTTGTCTCCTCTTTCTTTCTTCTGCTTTCCCCTTTGCTTCTGTTTGCTGTCTTTCTTTTTCTGTCCCCTCCGGTCAAGTCCAGCAAGATTACAAGATTCCATAACACAAATCAACAGTAAATAAATGAATCAAATGATCAAGAGGAGCCTTATACCTCATGCCTTATGAACCTCCCCTTGGAAAAGCAAATTTGTTCAGCACAACACTGCAACCAGACTGTCATTCTGCTTGCTATGATGCTGGACAGGACAGGTTAAAAAAAAAAAAAAAAGAGTTCAGCCGGCACAGCTCGGTTGGGGAGTGAGTCCGGTGTGGGTGTGACACCCTGCAATGGCCTGGCGAGCTGTCCAGGGTGTACTCTGCCCTCGCCCAGAGTTGGCTGAGATGGGCGCGAGCCTCCCTGTGACCCTTATTAGGATTGAGCTGTCCAGAAAAGTGAAGAAGAACTGCAATATGAAAGCAAACCAAACAAAATAGCAAATTAATCAAAATAATCATGCTCACAGACGGAATCAATAGAATCAAATTTGGATTTGACAAACGAATTAATAAGCGTGAAAGCAAAATTCAGGAGCTGCCGCAAAGTATTAGCTTTCTTATTAGTTTCAGTATAGTTAATAGATATGTGGTAGTAGGTACTGATTAATACCCTTTAATAATAAGTCATGACTTTAAAGGGATTTTTGGGACATGCAATGATTTCATATTCTGCATAGTTGTACCAGCAGTTTAGATCCTAAGAGGGTTTTTCTAGTTTAATGTGCCGTATTATCTCATATTTTTAAATAGCCCAGATATTATTTCCTCTTTTAGGCCAAAATTCAAATTAGGTGTGACTGTAATTTCTCCATTATTAAAACTTTATATCCGCTCACCCTGAGCCAGACAGAGGGCTATCCTTAAATGCTCGATAAGCGGGATGTTTTGAAGTAGGTTTCATTGTAAAGTGAATGATGTAATTCTATATAATCCTGTAGTCTATAAAATCCATTGATATTGTAAAAATATTACCCTTAGAGCACTCGAGCTGCAGGGTGAACACCTCCAGAAAAAAAGGTCTTGTTTTGGCAAATTTGTGAGTATTGCTACCATTACACTGATCAATACCCACATGTCCGTGTATTGATCCTCATGTTTGTGAAGGAACTTGGGGGAATGGATCTGTTTGGGTTTTCATTTAGACCACACATAGGGATCAAAAGAGCGCAGCACTAAAGAGACAAGTGAAGGCGTTTTGCTCGAATGCATTTGTTGAGTTGAAAAAAAAAGGCTTTGTCTTGACATGTTCAGGCGTTATGTTGATTATTGAGAGAGTTTTGCACCAATACACAACCTAGAATCATGTTATATTGAATTCTCATATCAAATGAGATATCGAATATCAAACAGCTTTAACTTTTATTAACGAGCTCATTCTTATAAGTTATCGTTTCAGTAGTAACCACAGGGAGCCACAGGGACTTGTGTGGTGGATGAATGCTCCACATTTTCTACATAAAAAAACATGTAATCCTGAGCCCACCATCACACTCAGACAATGACCATGAATACCACACTGCATTCTGAAAATTTCCTAAATGCAGCAGGAATGCGGTCAAATTAATGATAAAAAGTTTCAAGTTTATACTATGTTGTTACTACGTCAATGCCAGGGTTCTCACTGAGTCTGACATGTTACCAATAATTCCTTACCATGTTCATGATCATGTATGAATTGTGTTTAGGGCATTCTTGTTACGTTCCAATCAGATTGCACATGTCCACATATATAGGAAGTCCATGCTACCTCACGCTAATAAGGTCCATGCTAGGTTTGTTATGTAGTTGGTGTGAATGCTGAAAGCATTCAAACCTATGTTCTTCTAAATATTTATTATTATTATTCCGCTCACTTTTTTTGA
>JAOUQZ010000025.1:2055407-2067064 GCA_028564935.1 Neosilurus hyrtlii | reverse complement strand
TATATATATATATATATATATATATATATATATATATATATATATGTGTGTGTGTGTGTGTGTGTGTGTGTGTGTGCGCGCAGTATATATTAAGTGTCTCCGAAGCCTAAAGGAGTAAAGGATCACAGTGCTCATGTGCACATCCTCTCTTTAAAAGCAGAGACATTAAAAATGCACCCCGAACATCAGACAAGTGTAACCTTACAGCATTAATGGATTTAGAAGCTTTTCAAGTAGTAAACTAATCAAAGTACTTCAAAAGAGTAGTTTACTTAAAAAAAAAAAAAAGCATCCTAAATTTCATTCTGTTTGCCACTCTGCACTCGTATTTGATAATGCCCATCAGCTTGTTCGAGAGGTCGATTAAAAAGCGCGCTCTAATTGTTTCATCTAAAAGTTTCCAGCAGAAAGGGGAAAAAAACACACACACACACATTAATGGAATATTTGTCTACCTAATACACTTACAATATTAAATTCCTGTATTGACTTGAGTTGCAATTTTAAAGGATTGAAATACTGAGCATGCATGAATAACTTGTTGCTGATCTGATATAACAGGAGCTCATAACCTTAATATTCACTGTCAGTGTAGATTAAGAGATCAGAATTAATCAAGGGATTTACATAAACACCACACACACACACACACACACACACACACATGCACGCCCTTCTCTGTTACAACTGGATAAATCTACGCTAAGCTTGAATTCCTTTTCTCAGATTGTGATGTATTTTTTTATATATATTTATCAGTCTTTTAGTACAGATAAAGACTTCAAGTCAAACATTAATCTTCATGATGTCTAAAGAAAACTGACACCAGAACACTTTTGCAGAACAATTTACATTTTATATATTTAATAGCTTTTAATACATCATATATATATTTTAATTACCTTAAACAATATATAGATATTACATGTTACAATAATCAATATTTAAATTGATTTAAACTATTTATAATACTAGCTATTAGTTATAATAATTTCCATGCAGTGTTTTTCTTTATCTGGTTATTTCATTTTACTTTAGTTTGTACTGGAAATGGCTGTGAACGAGTAAATCAATGGGATTAAAGTAATGTTTCTGGTGTTTATCCAAGGGCAACAAAGGCAGGCTGTTTTTATCTGTCGTCCTGGTAAACCAGTAAATCTGTGTTTGGTATTGTGATGTAATGTTCACAATTCTGTTTATGCATCCATCCACTCATCTGTCAGGGTCGTGGGAAAGCTGGAGCCAATCATAGCTGTCTTTGGGTGAGAGGCGGGTTTACACCCTGACCAGTATATTGTAGGGATCAGTACACAAACATCCATTCACACTCACATTCACATTTTTGGACAGTTTAGAGTAGCTAGTTGACAGAATGAGCATGTCTTTGGACTGTAGAAGGGTTTTCCAGAGACAACCCATGCGACCATTAATCTAGATTTGAAGCCAGAGCCTTCTGTAACTTAAAACCAATGAGCCACTGTGCTGTGTAAACAATTCATAATGCATAATAAAGATAGCTATTAAGTAGGATTACAAATTTATTTAAAGCTATAAAGTCCTAATATCTGGGGGGAAAAAATCACCTCGGACACTAATAGTATTATTTTTGATGTGACTAGGGTAGGTGTCTGAAGCCTGACAGGAACTTTTATGTTGCCACTGGAACAATTCTCATTCACATATAAACACACAGTCACAGCTCGATAAAACAAGATTCACTCTTAAAATAAGACATACTTGATAGCCATAAAGGATTTTTTTGCCCCTTCACGAATGTACGAAGATCAAAAGCGTTCTGCATTTCTTTCCTGTCTTGTATCCTGGAGCTGTGGAGCATGAATTGAGAACAGATTGTGTTGCTCTTACAAGGTATTGCTTTAATTTTAGTGTTTGAGGAAAGAAGGGAACAAAATGAAAACCTCACAAGTATTCTGTGAAAAACTTTGTTTCCTTCGTTCTGCAGCCTGTAATGTAGGCTACCACCTACTCCTTATTTGCTTAGGAATCAGCACTGTATCAAAATGAAAAGCAATTTTCCATTATTTATAATCCTTAGTAATAGTTCATGCATTATGTTTAATCTTTGGATGTGTGTGTTTTTTTGGGTGTTTTTTTTTTTTCAATCCTGGCTGCAGCATCTTAACTCTCTGACCAGGTCAAATATCTTAGCAAATAAGGCTTAAGCTTTGTTTTATATAAAAGAATTACATGATTAATATCAAAAAATTAATCATATACTTTAGAGAGTCATCAGATTTGGTCCTGATGAGGATTATTCATAGTTCCTGACCTACATTTTTATATTACACTTGGGTTTGTGCTGTTTGTTTAACAAGCCCTGACTGTTATATTCTAAAAGCAATTTCAGTGAATTAAATGCGTAATTCATTTGTTGTGATTGTTTTCTCTAGCAGAATGTTTGTTTACCATTTATGGAAGGTGTTTCCGATGTCAGTAGTTTGTTTTAGTCCATACATTTCTCTAAAAAAAACCCAACCAAACAAACAAACAAAAAATCCTGGCCATTTCTTTAACCCCCACTAAGAAGGTTATGTTTTACACTTGGTTGCTCTGTATTATTGATTGTTAGCAGGATTACACAAAAGGTTATATTTGGATTTACATGAAATTACCACCAGATGTGAGGCTTTGGACAAGGAAGACAACGTTAAATTTAGGAGATTATCAAGAACAAATTGTGGATCCAGGATTTTTTAAAAAGGACTCTTTAAAATTGTGAGCTAGGATGATAATTGACACTTTGGTTCATATGGGGGACTACTAAACTTGGTGGAGGTTTGCGCTCTCCCAATGTCCTTGTTTGTCTTATTAATTCTAGAAAGAAAAACGATAGGCTGGTAAGGGAAAGACTGTATACAGGAATAAAAATGTGACTTGCCATTCAATAAATTTCAATAAGAACTCAGTAGCATTGGTGAGTTGCTGTGGTGTAAGAGAAATAAAACATTTCAAGATATGCTTTTATTGATAAGAATCTTCTTTGTTGTGCCATCCAGTAGTTGATTAGTTTTCTGTAACAGCATGAGGTTTATCCCTTACTTAACTTGTGTACGGGCAGCATGGTAGCATAATGGTTAGCATGTCCCCCTCACGGCAAGAATGTCTTGAATACGAGTCCCGCACTTGGCGTGGGCCTTTCTGTGTGGAATTGGCATGCTCTCTCTGTGCTTCCATGGGTTTCCTCCAGTTATTACGGTTTTCTTCCACATTACAAAGACATGCACAAACGGCTGTTCTTAATTGCTATTAGGTGTGAATGTAAATGAGATTGGTTAGGTCTGTGTGTTGCCATGTGATAGACTGGCAAGCTGACCCAGAGTTGGCTGAGAGAGAGAGAGCTTTAGAATAATTGAGATATGCTGTAGACTAAATTAATGAATACTTTGTGCACAAGAGTTTATCATAATTAGTCTGACCTATATATGTGTGTGTGTGTGTATATGTATGTATGTATATAGTATATATAGAGGGATGTGAATCAAACAACAACTCACGATTCCATTCGATTCCAATTCTTGCGGTGACGAATCGATTCTTGATTTAAACCGATGTTTGATTCATAACCATTACAAACAAAGGGAGCCAATTTCACTACATTCCTTTATAAGCTGGGAACAACTCTTCTATAAGAAAGAAAGAATTATTACTCGAGTACTGATTTTGTAGATGTACTGATCCGGTTTGCTTGTTCAGAGTTGGTTGGGAGTTTAGTGAAGTGATGAAGTGTGTGTTGGTCAGGAGTTGGTCGTGCTGCCGCTCTGGGCTATTTATTTATTTATTTGTTTATTTTTAAGCTCTGGGTGATGGTATAAGATGTGCGCTCGGGGATTTGAAGTGTTCCCGAAATACTTGACTTTTATTTTGCACACGGCATGTCATGTCAAGCTCCTTCGTACCCAGAAAATCCGAAGTGCAAACATTTTCCTTCAGCGAAGGCGGCGCTGGCTGTATTTCTTTTTCCTCATGCATGTCAAAGCTAGGCTAGAAGCTACCGTGTTTCTCTGATATTAAGACACTGTCTTTTTGGGATTTTTTTTTTGGTTCAAAAAACACCATAGGTCTTATTTTGGGGGTAGGTCTTATTTTAATTAACATTAACAGCAATTTCAATAAACAGGTGGGTGTGAACACAAAAATCTGCCTAGATAATAGGCAGAAGATAGAAGATAATACCGGTAAATAAAATGCATTACGCTCCCCCAGTCCTGCTTTAATCCCCATCATGCCCCTCAGTCCTGCTTTACAATACTTTACTTACCGTTTTTTTTCCTCTTAACTTCCTCTTTTTCTGTCTCTCCTCCGTGGTGCTGCTGTAAATGGCGCTGGCGCGCGTGCATTCACATAAAGTGCATGCATTCAAATAAAGTGCGAACAAAATATGGATTTAGCTAGGTCTTATTTTCGGGGTGGGGCTTATTTTGGAACGTTCTGCAGAAGAAAGGGTAGGTCTTATTATTGGGGAAACACGGTACTTCTGGAGCCGCCGCCCACTGGAACAATACCTGACGGAGGCCGCGTGTGGACAAACGGTATGCGTTGTGAGTAAGGTTGGAAATTCTCGAAAACACGTGATCTTAAAAATCGCTTCTTGAAAATTTTAATCAATTCATAATGCTAATAAATAAGAATCGTGATTCAGACGTTTTTCCGGCACCCCTAATATATATATATATAAATATATATATATAAATAAATATTTGTGTGTGTGTATATTTTTTTTTATATAGTTTGAAAGGTTTGATCAAATGCACAGGTGATGTGTAGAAGCTCATATGTATTTTTTTTCCCTTCGTATTTTCAGTGAAGTAGAGGTAGTGCTTTGGCGGGCTGTGTGTTGGACTCCAGGTCTTCAGAGACGAGCTTGAACTCCTCTGCTTAGCTGACAGGTAGGAGAAAACAGCCGTCACACTCACACCTCGACAAGTGCAGATCCATCCTGCAGCACAATGATGGGTCCCGGTTTCTCTTTACCATGGCAGTTTCACTCTTTACTTTTTTTTAAACAACCTGATTTACTTTTAATTGTTGAAATTTATGAGGCATTAGAGATCTAAGCAATCAAAAATTTGCGACAGAGAACTTTGTTGTATATTCAGCGCTCATACTGGTGCCACGTGCTTGCCATGGTTTCAATTCATGATCCTTTATGAGCTAATAATGTCTCGACCTGCTGATTTACCTGCTGCTGGTGGAGCATTTTCTGGAGCAGTGATGGATTTGTGAGGAAAATGGAATTTTTGTGTGATTTTTTTAAAAAAAAGTGACAGAGGCACGAAAGGAATGTATTCAGTGTTCAATCTGGATTAGTTTAGCAAGATGTTTTTCTTCAGTAGCTTGTCTGCTAGCCCTGCTCCATGTTTGCATTGCACATTGTGTCACAGCAAGCATAAAGCTTAATATCCATAAGACCACTTTCATTTTATTTTATAACCATGTGGCATTTACACCCTTTCATTGCTATTTAAATTTCTGTACATTATTTATTAGTATATACTACTGTACAAGGGAATGGCGCATTGTGAGTCTGGATCTCTATCTCTGGAACACAAATCATTATTCCCGGTGATCAAAATGACAAACCCTCTCAGTTTTTCACAGGCACATAAGCAGGCAGCATCATCATTATCACACTTTAAAATGGAAAAATAAACCATAGAAATCTTTTTTTTCCTTCCGTTTCCCATCGTGTATACCAAAACACTTTTAGGGGGCGATGTTTCCTTTTGTTTCTGGAGTAAGGTTAAACAGAACATACTCCCCCAGATACAGAACTGTTTAGCTGGCTGAAAGCTGAACTGCCTCAGTTCTATTGTTAAAATTGTAAATATAAACCATAATAAAAAATGTTTTTCATTTGTTTTCTTCTCTTTCTCATAGTTCTAGTATAAGTACTAAAAACCTCTACAGTTTGCAGTTTACATTCATTTTATTACTTAACTTTTGCTTTTGAGCAGACGCCATTAGCAAAACAGCTATTAGGTAAGCTGTTCACGATGTACCCTGCTTTCCTCCAGAGTCAGCTGGGATTGACCTCAGCTTCAGAAATCATGGGATGGAGCTTGCCTCTGTGTCATGATTTAAATATGTAAATATAAAGTATAAAAATTTCGTTTTAATTAGTTTTATTGTATTTTTTGGTGAGCACATTCACAGAGCGTTGTTAACTTTTGTGTTCACATGAGAACGCTGAATAGATGAGAACAGATGCTGTTAACTACACAGAGTCTCAGAGCTATTAGCTAAGTCAAAAGTGGTCCCTAACCAGCCTCAGTGTCATGGTTAATAATGTAAATATAAACTAAAAGAAAATCTCATTTTAATTTGCTTTTCATTAAGTTTCTTCATAGTACCACCACAACTCTGTAAAGGCTTTAAAGAGACACTGATACACAGGTCACTGTTACACTGCTCTGTACCTGTCTGCACTGGGAGCTGATCTGATTCATCATCATAAAAGAAAATACATAAACAAGTAAACCATAGAAATCTAATTTTAGTGTTTTTTTGCTTAGGTGGTAGTACATACTAGCATAATCATACACCTCATCCTCGGGGATGTTGCAAAAGTGAATATACCTTGAGCTAGAACGATCAAATATTCATATTAATTTTTGCAACATCCCCCGAGGTTGAGGTGCATAAATGTTAAATATTTGCTGAATATTTCTTACTATTGTTCTTACCATAAATACGAAAAAAATAATAATTTTCTTCATTTTTTGTTTGTTTGTTTGTATTTCATGGTACATCATACCTTGTTTAAATCAAGCAAATTGACTTTGATGCTTGCTTTCCTCGTGTCTTTTGAAAAATGCAAATATTACTCAAATGGTCCATTTTGTGTATTTGCCAATGTTTAAAAATGCATTGGTTTTGCTGAAATTTCTCAATTTTTGGATCTGTCGCACCTTGTTTGGGGTTAAAACACATCTGCAGGTGACATTTTCACATTCCATTATAAAACATGTGAGTACATTAAGGACACATTTGCATTTGATTGTGTAAATGAGCTCAGAGTGTGGGTGCATGCTCAGATATGTGTGGTTGTGTTTTATTTTGGATTGATTCATCGTGCATAATATGCCCAGGTGGTCTTTATTCTGTTAGCAGAAACCTTGATCTATTGGCTTCTGCACTATTCCTGTGTCTGAGCTTTTCATGAATAAACTCCACTGAAAGAAATGCAGAGTTTAAACTCGTGTACAGTGACAGTGATGCAAACGGCGATCTAATGATGACAACGACAGACAGTGAAGATTTTCATCTCAGACAGCGGCATCAGGATATTCCTGCTTTAATGGAACTGTACTTATCTCCTTACCAATCAAGGTCTTCTTTGACATATCCAGCTTGCAGACAATGGTGGCCAAAACATTTGCTCTGATTGACTCATTATTTGGGGTCGGAGTGGCGTTCGGCTTTGACATCCACACACCGTATCTGTAGCTCTCAATCATAGAAGTAGGGCAATTGATGTGAATCTTAGCATCTGCCAATCATGAGGCTTTAATGAGTCTAACCCCTAACTTGGTGTTTGTCGAATGCAGGTCTCTGGTGAACGGCAGGAAATTACTACTTTACAGATCTCTCTTGAGAGATTTGTTCAAGTTGAGAAACTGGTGTGTCAGAAAGGAATTGTGGCTGTTCATCAGGGCAATTATATTATATATGATGCACTGGCTATCAGTGATACAATCATGTAAATCAGTCAGGATTTTTACGAATGCCACACCATCCGGTGCTTTCAGCAGACTGTATATTCTTTGTTTTATTAAAGCACTATAATCATATTACTAAATTAATTTTTACAAAAAAGATAAATACTGAGATTTGAATGCGGTGATGAATATGTATAAATGATTCACTCAACAACAAGTCTTATTTCACCTTTGTGAGTAAAATCTGTTATTATACATTTAATGCATCTAGCATTCTTTGTTGACATTTGTTTCATTTTTCTCCTAAGTCAGTAACAGGTTTGCATAGAATTAAAAAGAAATCACAAAATGTGGTTAGCTAGTGTTTAAGATAATGGAATGAGACCAATGTAATAGCTTAAAGGTTTTTTTTACACATATCATGGACATACACATCTTCCTCCCTAATCATGTAATTATCCTTACATATAAATAATAATTTCTAATATAATTTTTTCATATTGAAAGGTGTCTTCTTTATGTTCTTTGTGTTCAGTTGATTATTGGACTAGAGGTAACATAATCAAGGCCTCATTGTTTTCATATGATTTAAATTTGTGTCTTTGAGGCTTTATGTCTTGGGTGGCATTGTGTTATATTCTCAATACCTCTAAATGAATGTCAACTTGTTTTACTTCAGCTGCAGCCGATCGATACTTCATTAGGCGGAATTGTCTTGTGTCCATGGAACCTTGAAGCTGTGGCTTAATTACCTCCAGTATTATGCAGGGGTCTCTGCGTGTGTGTGCGTGTGAACTCAGCTGCGTCCCCCTCCAACAAAGCAACTCGATGGCCTAAAGGTTGGACCTGGGGTGGGGGGTGGGGGGGTTTAGGAGAGAAGGAGTAAGAGGAGGAGGCAGGGGCTGAAGAGAAACCCAGGGAACTGCCACTCTTTCAGGACTGGCCAGTTTATTCATTCCAAATAGGGACCTGGAATGAGGAGAGATGAACATTTCAAAATGTCACCAGGCTCAGGGCTTTTGATGCTCTGCCCATGTGTATTGTGCTGGGGCAAATCTAATTCCACCTCCGTTCTCTGAAAGGGAGTCAGCCTGTGCAGATCAGGAGGAGGAAAGAAAAGAAATAAGGGGAGGGAGCAAAGCGCAGATAAATTTAATTTCAACGCACATGCAGGGAAGCAGTTTGGCAAATTTGTATAATTTAGAATTAATGGCTATCAAGGTACCATTCATCTGATGCCGAGTCGGGGTGAAGGGAGTGCAGCCAAATGGCAATCATGACAAATGACATCCCCTGTCTGAGGGCCACTTCTCCTCACTGGACTGATTTGTCATCTCTACTTTTGTTTTTGCCTTTTTTTTTTTTTTTAATCCTGGTATCAACTCGCAATAAAAAGTCTGATATTTTCTAATTTCCTCTGGATGAGATGAGGATGAGAACACACCAAAATAATGAATAAAATAAACAAAATTCATATTTTTTTTCATAACATATGATCAGCATTCAATGCATACCATGTATGAATTATGATTCTCTTAGAGATTATTATTATTATTATTATAAAGATCCTTATTTTTTTAACCCACTTTTCATGTTTCTTTTCTTGTTATACTTGGCAGGTAATCAGCCTTGGATATGATAGAAAAAAAAAAAACAAAGCTGAAATGCTTATATGAAGCAGGCAGGTTAGAAATCTGTTAGTGTAATTGAAAAGCTCTTCACTCCTGCCCTTAACAAATTACGCACTGCTTCAGTAATTATAACAAGTAATTACACCGTAGTCCACGGAGTCCAATTAGTGCATTAACTGTAGTTAATAAGGTCCAAAAGCAAACATGCTGTGCCTCTCTGGCTGATCTTAATTCTATGAGAGGTGTTCCATCTGACTGAAGAGAGACAGAGACCTTTAGTTATCACTCAGTAGCTTTAGCAGTATGCTGATAAGAGGGTTAATGATTCATCCCTGCTGAGACTGTTCGTATTTTTAGAACTGAAGTGAATGTAGCAGATATTTGAAAAAGATAGTTTTATTATCCAGAATCATTTCAGTAGTCGGTAATATTACAATATCTTGCTTTATTCTGAGGATGTTTTTAGTGTCATGCTCAGTCCAATCAGTGTTTTTTATATGCTGTAATTATGCAACAGGAGGTGTGTGTGTGCGTGCGTGTGTGTGTGTGTGCGTGTAATATCCATCAAGAATGCATGGTCTCGCATGCCTCGTTAGCATCTACACCAAGTACCCACTAGCGTCTGCTACTGATTACTAGCTTTAAAGGAATACGCCAGCATTTTACAACCTAATCTGTATTTACGGCATGTGTGTGTGTGTGTGTGTGTGTGTGTGTGTGTGTGTGTGTGTGTGTGTGTGTGTGTGTTAGGGGGGGGTGTGCAGACTATAATTTTGTAGTAAAGGAATATACTGTGCGTTCTGCCACATGCAACCTTATCTCATAAACATGCTTGCAGTTTTATATACACATTTGAGATCTGTATCTATTTTTTTTTAATAAAGACTCAATTAGAAGAATGTCAAGAGCTACATTGCATACTCAAGAACTTTAGTGTAGATTTGATTTTGTGTTTACTCATAGGATTTTCTATTTATTGGGACTTTCTTAGTGATGCACATGCCAAGGACCTTGAATTGTCTTGTCTTTTCTTTCCTTTTAATTCTTGAGTACATTTTTAAAGATGCAATGCAGTAATAATGATATTTTGATAATTGCACTAGATTAAGAAAGACTTCACAAAACAATTAGGGCTATGATTAGGCAAAGATGAATGTTATAAATACAGTAGAACTGATTTAGGCTCTTTGTAGTAAGCTGAGTTAAATGAATCTGAGTCATTGACTCATACTATGCAATAAGCATGTTCTAACATTTTTTCCCCCACAAAATTTATATTTTTTCCCATATTTATTATGTTTGTGCATTGATTGCGGACAAAAATGTTGTCCGGTTTACCCACAATGCACTAGCTTGGTAGGTAAATAAGGAGAATTTTTTCATCGCAAAGAGTTTTATGAATTAATCTCTTGTACACAGTAGATTTTGTAAAATTGTAAAAAAAAGTCCAGTTGGTTAAAACCTCCATATATTTAGGGTTATATTTATTCTATTTTTTTTACTCAACAACTTTACTTAGGTCAGGAATTTATCATCCAAATCTATTGAACTGTCCCCTCTTCTTCTCACCCCTTCCATCCCTCCATTCATAATGATTCAGGAAGTAGTTGAGGAGCTGCACTGATGTCCCATGATGAATCGCAAACCCACACCTATAGACTGAAGGTTTCATATCAGAGATCTGGGACAATAAATGTCCTCTCCTGCCCCTGTTCATGTAATCACTGCTGTTGCACAGGCCATGTCTACAGCACTAGCCCTAAACGCCTCAAACAGTCCAAAAAAACCCATCAGGACTGACTTTAAAAAAGGAAACAGCCATTCCATTGTGCAAAGGACATGTCGCATACAATCACCTGTGAAGCTACAGAGATGAGAGAAGATATTTGTGCACCTTTGCATTCTCATGAATCTGTTTACGTGTGCGGCACATCGTGGCATACTGTAAACAACAATGAAGAAATGGTACGGGGTGACAAAGATCTAGAGCAATTCATTTCAGAGGAAAACATGCATCTGAGGCGCAGGAGGCAGCCATTGCTCTTGCTTTTCAATATTACTTTTCTCATCTCTGTGAAGATGTGAGTGATTTCGACCCAGGCTATGGTGCGATGATTCGTGCACAAAAAGACAAGAATCAAAACTGGTCTGTGTCAGACTAATCCGCGTGAAAGTAGCATCTGATTGTTTCTGAATTCCTAAAATTGTAATTTATTCTCATGAAATGCTGTTAGGCAGAGGTCTGGTGTGAGGGGCTAAAGCCTGACCTTGGGAGGTGTGTGTGTGTGTGTGTGTGTGTGTGTGTGTGTGTGTGTGTGTGTGTGTGTGTGTGTGTGTGTGTGTGTGT
>JAOUQZ010000025.1:2005461-2017611 GCA_028564935.1 Neosilurus hyrtlii | reverse complement strand
ATTTAGAAGAAGCAGAGCTTCCTTGTAGTCTTAAAACAGTCACCACTTCAATTCCAAAATCAATCAATCTATTTATCTTTTATAATTTAGAAATGACTATAAATGAGCTGGCTTAGTGTGATCTGTCTTCCTGGACAATGGTGGTGTGTCAGTGTCTATTAAAGGCCCATCCTTCAGTTTGTTTGCACTTCAGTGAGAACGCATTATTTACTTCCTTCTCTAGGAGACAGTCTCGAGATAGACCGAGCCATATGAAGGTTGCATGTTTTTTTTATTTTATTATAATTTTTTTATGAGCATGCACAATTTTGCCTATGCTTTTTTATATTTGACAATGATTAAGACAAGCAAGCTGGGGGAAGGTTTAAAAGGACAGTCAGGAGTAAAGTTGTTTATCAGGTATTTTCTGGAACTACTCAAACTAATAATGGTGCAGTCAGTAGATGGATGTGATCTTCATAATTCAGGCAAAGACATACTTTTAGATGTCATCTGCTCTGCTGTCATTTATTTCAAACTCAAACAGCTCATATAACTGAAAGTAATGTCCATTGTGCGGGTGTGTGACCGTACCAGAGCAGGTCATAAATTTGCTTCTGAATATGAGTTCAAACCTGGCAGTGCTCGACATAGAACTATTTTCATTATGGCACTGCAGTGTGTAATGAAAGAGGAGGAAAAGCCACAATATGCTAAAAAATATAACTAAGCAACATTTTGTAGAAACTATGTTTAATTCATAAATCAGTCTGGCATCTTGGTTATTCCCCTTAAAGAGAATCAAAGGCTGAGCCTGTAGCTAAAGTCCTCATTATGGTTTGTTGATTGGGCAGAAATAAAGGATACAAGAACAGTTACAGGAAAGAGCCCTAATCAGTCAGAGGTCTAGCTGGCATTCATGCTCCTCTAAAATAATTATGAACAGAGTCAGAGTCAGAGGGACTCTTCGCTTCACTAACTAGTCATTTGCACCTCTTGACAGAATTAACAACAGGACGGTGAGGTCTGCTTATTTTCAGTGATGCACCCCAAATTGTGGAGAACACAATTATCATAAAACACTTTAATTAAAAAACAAACAAACAAAAAAGGAATAATTAAATTAATAAATAAAAACATCTCAGTGTTGCTAAGTGTTGCAAGTGTGTATGGTATAGATTTAATTTTTAGCTTACTATAACTGATTCTCTCTTATACTTGTGCAGAATGTCCTACAGTCCTCTTTTTTTAGCTGTGCATGAGTATAATTGTTCCTTCTTTAATCTGTGTTCTTTTACTTGGTACAAACTACGAAACTAGAGAGATAAGAAAGAGGACACCATTCTCAGTGGCATGGTTCTCCGACCCTGGATCTCTGACAGTGATAAAAGAAGATAGATTGCACATAGGCCATAACAGAGGTGACCTAAACAGCATTTAACATTTGCCTCCCATGGTGTTGTTGAAGAAATATGAAATATGAAACGACACCTTTTTTCTTTTTTCCCTTTTCCTAGGAAGTTAAATTACATGTCCACGTTCCATCCCGAATGCCAGGTAGAAAGGACACTTGTCAGCACTCATGCCTTAGTCAAAGTTTACCACAGTGATACTTTTTATTGCTCACACATTTTAATGTGTCTGATGGTATCAGAGCCAACAAAGCAGATTTGTTTGTCTGTAGTTGTTAAATGTCCTTGCATTAAGATGGGTGTGGAGAGGACGAAGACATACACACTTGTTCCACAGAAAAAGTGCACATTATGGCACAGGCTTTGAAAGCCAGTGCTCTTAAGGAATGTACAGAAGTAAGCACAGCTATTAACTGAGGGCCTTGAAGTGGATCTCAAGGTAAGGATGCGCTCGCTTTGGGTTTCTTAACGGTCGTGACCTCACACTCTATTGCATTCATGAAAAAAACAGTTGTGATCATAAAGAATACACTGTTATTATGCACCTGTGTGTGTCTATATACTCAATAATACACTTACAAAGAAAAACATCAAGAACAGCTGACATCTGTACAACATACAATACACTCTTCCGGATGTTCTTTATTAGAGTTCTACTTTAAAGTTTTAAGAGACATTAGAGAAGTTTTAATTCCTCTAGATTTTTGGCTAGAATGTTTTTAGAGCTTTATTATTTATTTACAAATGATGCAACAAAAACTCCAGCATTCAATTCTGCTCTATCTGAACTTATATCTGAACTTCTAAAGAGTGTTTTTAATTTATTTATTATTATTTATTGATTATTATATATCATTAATTATTTTATTGAAAGCCTTGGTCACACACAGCCAGAATTACTTCATGATAAATGTTTTTTTTTTGGGGGTTCATTGCATTCAACTGGGATTTTCCCACAGGTTCCATGCACCCCCATCGGAGTACATAAGAGCCATGAAGCAACCGTTTCAACCATGAATGAATCCGTGAGACGTACATGGCCTGCTAGATGTTAACGTAGATTTTCATTAAGGTAAAAATGTACACAGAACATCGGCTGTCGTGTGTGTATTGCAGTTACTGCTGGTAGAGATGACAGCTGCAATGTAGAGAATGCATCACAGATGCTAACGATTCTTGGGCTAGTATATATTTCCTCTGTCCATATTTTTGTGTGAAACTGCCCCCAAAACCTGCTGGCATGACCTCTGTAATCCCAGCAACAGTTCTTACATATTAACTGCCTATGAAAGACCTTAGCATAAGAAAACTTTGTTTTCTGTTTTCTGTCATAAAACAGTTACTCAGTTAGTTGTACTCAGGCACCTGCGCTAACAACAATTGTGAGATGTTTTGGCCCTGCTCTGGCCCTCCATTGTGCTTTCCCTTTCCATATGATGGGCAAGATTTTTAGCTATTTTAAAAAGCCCTGCTAAATCCTAAGCCCCTGGAGCAAATTTGGGTCTTCTGTATGGTTCAATGGCTCTCAGGACCTGCTTACCAGTGGGCCGAATATCTCATCAGGACAGAACACCCGTGCTTGAGAGAATCTAAAAACTTTGGGGAGATGTTTAAATGGATCTGGGAGGTAACAGGCGTTCCTGTCTCACTGTGGAGGCTAACAAGGCAGTCTTTACTCCTGAGCACACAGTGGAGGCTAACAAGGCAGCCTCTAATCCTGAGGATCCTGAGGAGGCTAATGAGGGAGCCTCCAAACCTGATCTCACTGTGGACTAACCTGACATCTTTCAACCACAAGCATGCTGTGGAGGATACCAAAGCAGCTTCCAATCCTAAGCATCCTGAGAAGGCTAACCTGGCAACCTCCACCTCCGAGCAGTCTGAAGAAAATAACTTCGCAGCCTCTACTCCAGAGCAGCCTGTAGAGGTCAACAAGGTGGCCACAAACCCAGAGCTCACCCAAAATAAAAGTCAACCAAGTGCCTTTTTTCCTGGTGGCTTCCAACCCAGAGCTGTTGCCTGAGGGCAACAAGGTGGCCCCCAACCCAGAGCTCTTACCAGAGGCTGACAGGGCAGCCTTTAATCCAGAGCTCCTGCCAGAGGCCAATAGGGTGGCCTCCAACACAGGACTCTTACCAGAGACTGACAAAGCCTAAGAGCTCCTACATAGTTATGAATCTGTGGTGGACAATGAAACTGTGATCAATAATAAATCATTGTTTGCTTGTGAACCAATGTTTGACCGATGAATGTGCTTGTATCACTAGTCTGCCTCCCAAGCCTGCCACTGAGTCTGCTGCTGAGCCCACTGCTGAGCCAGCGACTTCTCTCCAACTTGTATCTCTGCTGGCATTCATTCCTACATCTTCCCCTGTGTCTGAACCCTCAGCCCCACCCAGGTTCTCACTGGCGTGGAAGTTCAAGCATGTGACAGAGATGATGCCTTCTCAGATGCCTGAATCCATGCTTGGCTCGGCTCCATTGTCTGATCCAGAGCCTGTTACAGAGCCTGTCCAGAAGTAGGTTTTAAGTTGATTCCTGTTACTCATCCTAGTCCTGTTACTAAGCTGATTCTAACACCTGGGCCAAAGTCAATGGCAAAGTCTTTGTCAAGATCTACACCAGAATCTATGCCAGTAATTCCATCAGTGTCTATGCCAAGGTCTATACCAGTGAGCACAATCAAGAGCCCAAGCAAGAGTCCACGCCATGGTCTAAGTCTGTGTTTAATTCCGAGTCCAGAATCAAACCAGAATTCACTTCTATGCCCATGCCCGGTTGCAGACTGGCATACAGAGGACCAGGTCCACCAGGAATTAAAGTTGATGCTGCTCCAGGTCCTTTGGGGTGCTCTATCATGGTTTCTTGTGCAGCTGAGCTTTGCCTACTGTACACCAGCTTCCAAATGTCTAAAGCAGAAGAACTACAGAGCACCCCAGGAGACTTCAGTGAGCAGCACCTATGCGTAGGTATTTGCTCTACATGTGCAAACTATCTGACCTGTAATGAGAAGGACACACAAACTAATATGTGACACAAAGCATTGTTATTGTGTCCCTGCTATTAGTACTTGTCTAGCCTTTATTCTATCCATTTTAGGTTTTTGTCTATACCCTGTTTTGCCTACTCGTTCCTAATCTCAGTTTAGCCTTTGCTTTTGCCTGTATGCATATGGCCTCTAACTGCCTGACTCCTGACTGTGAGTTTGCCTGATCTTTGATGTTCTGTTTGATCGACCTATGCCTGCCTGACACCCAACTAGAATTGTGATTTGGATTTTAGGTATATTCTCTATTTTTGCATCTGCCTATTTCTTCAATTTGTTTGTCTGCATAATTGTTCATTTTATAATACATTATTAATATAGTTATTAATATAGGTATTAATTTCTGTACATCAACAGATTGATTTAATTTATTTTAGTTGCTCAGTTTGTTCATTTATTTTATAATTTATTTATTCATATTTTTTCCACTTTTATTTTCCACTTTTATTATCTCTAATTATCTTTAATAAATAAATATTTTTAAGGTGTTACCTAAAAAAAAAATCATAATGAAACAAACATGAAAAATAATATACTTGATGTAATTTTAAGCACGTGCCGGTCACAATTTGATGTACTTAGAAGATATGGATATTAATTCTGTTTTATTCAATACCGAATCTGTTAAATTAAGCTTCTCTGTGTAAGTGAGTAGACTGTGCTTTGTATGTGTGTGTGTGTGTGTGTGTGTGTGTGTTTGTGTGTGCGTTGTAGTAGCTTGTGGACATCCCTGTGATTAGTTTCCTGCAGCAGAAATCCTTGTGAGGAATCGTACCACTTCCTGAATCAGATAATGCTCCTGAGTGTACATTGGGCTCCTTCCATGTTTGACTAAAAGTGCGCTACATCAACCGTTATGGCTGGAAAATGAACTTCTCAAGCCTTAGACACAGCACTCCTGCAGCTGGCGATTCCTTATGCCGTATTTGTATTTGCAGATCTATGCCGGTGATTTTCAGAGACTTGTTCATTATCAATCATTCTAGTTGGCCCGCAGCAGCTTCTCCAGGCCATGGGATGATAATCTTATCCCCCACATTTGCTAGAATATTCCATTACATATCAATTTCAGCCATTTAGTCATCATTCCAGTGGCTCCACGAAAATAGAATTATTTGTGCTTTCAGCTATTATTGATTAGCTCTGAGTTGAAAAAGTACGAGCCATTATATAGTACTTATGCGATCTTGTGTTAAAATGCATTTTAGGTATATATAATGCATAAACATCCCTTAATGGCTATAAACAAATGGCTTGCTTGTGGTCAGTTCCTATATTATCCTTTGCTGTTCTGAAAAGCAATTTTGATGCTTTGCTAGTGTTTGAATACCTGAATTGCTAACACTGAAATGTAATGATTCTGAATGACTTGCACTTCATTGATATTCACTTCTTACAATTTTTTTCTGTGTAAAAAAAAAAACTGCTGCTGGAAAATATACAGTCTCATTTATAGATGCCCCCATCTTCTTTCCTCATAAGCAAGAAATACATTACTCTGTAATTCACAAACGAGCTGGTTGTGACTTTGAAAGTGCCCCCTGAAAAAAATCAATATGGCCTCATCATATCTTGCGCTCTAAGTCCTCGTCACCACTTGTCCAACCTTTAGCCCTGGGCCACCACTGCATGTTGGATCAAGTTCCTTATGCTCCTCTACATAAAGCCTGAAAACATAACCTCTCCTAAATATAAATCAGGCCTGAACCGGTGATCAGGCCTCAACTAGTCACTTATGATCAGAAGAAATATGCTAGAATGTCTCAGGTGGAGCCTTGGATGAATGGAGGAGTCGCTCAGGGGATCACAGCAAGATTCGGACCACGGCAATGGGGAATGAAGTGCCTCGGGCTCCTGCTCGTCAACACAGGGACCTCTTTGGACAGAAAGCCAAACACACTCTGAGTCCAGTCCCCAGTCTTATAAATAATGCTAGTTGTTAATAATGAATTAATAATTACACTGCTGCTTTTATCTTGGTAGACCAGGCCGTGCTGTGCTGAGGGGTTTTAGTGTGGGTTTGGTTGCTGCCATGAGCACCTACTTTAAGCTCAACTCCTATGGCCTTTAACTGAGGGTTCATGGGTGGATCTTTTGGGTTTGGGACACCTTTACAGTTCATAGAAATGTCAGTGCTGAGTATGAATCCAATCCTCATAGGTCCTCAAAGAGATTTAACCGCAGTCTTTAAAAAGCTCAAAGCTCAGTCACTTAAAAAAATAAAACCCCCCAAAAAACCTCAGAAATTACCAAGTTTGAACTATTGTGGACTCATAATATGTTTCCTCTGGACGCCCATATTCAGTCAGCCCACACAGTTGCGCAGCCAGACCCGGTATCTGTGTCCAACCTGAATGAAAAAGCACTTCAAACATGGATGGGATTAATGCTGGATTTTCCTTCACTCACAGTGGCTCAAAAAAAAAAATAAAAAAATTGAAGTACATAAATTATGCCAGTACTGCATACATAAATAACTTTGGAATTAGGCTTATGAAATTAAAGTACATAAATAGAGCGTGATTTGTAAATTACAGAACCAGTTTTCAAAACAGTGGCACGTTAGTGTCATCTGGAGTTACTTACAAAACCAGCATGTAGGAATATTCAAAACAATGCACCTCGAGACCTACAGGAGAAGGTAAATGTCAGCACTCATTCTTTAAGAGGAAATGAATACATAATTCATAATAATACGTTTCCCCGTTTTTAAACAGTGTTTCAACAAGGCCAAAATGATGTAGTTAGCATAAAAACACTTAATTTAGTGGATTAGCAGCATCTTCCTTTCTAGCGGAAGAAATTAAACTTTCATGAAAACTGATTTATGATTTTATTTTGTCTTGAAATGCTATTTGGTGCTTTCAGCCTCAATGAACTTTTCGTAGTTCTTAGAAATGTTGGAGGAAATACTCCAGGGTAGGTTCTATCACAGCACAATAGGAGCCATGAGTGACACAAGTATACCACCATGTTTAAAATCCCAAAAAGCCATATAAACAATAGCTGTTGTATTAACTCTTAGTGTTATCATTCATTAATTTGCCATCCACTTAATCCTAATAGGGTTGCAGGGAGTCTGGAGCCTAACACCCTGAACAGCTCTCTATTCCATCGTGACGCCAACACACACTACCTTTCACACTTAGGGGCAAATTGAAACAGCCAATTGGCCTAATGTGCCTGTATTTGGACAGAAGTACCTGGATGAAACCCATGCAAGAATTGGGAGACCAATGCCTGTCAACCGCCTAACACCCCCCAAAAATGGAACCCACAATCCCTTGCTTAGGACACCAGTTCCTTATCCATTAGGCAGTGGTGCTCTAGTGTTAAAAATGAAAACAAAAAACAAAAACAATTGACAGCAGTTAAGTCCAGGCTTTACTGGAGACAGAAGCAATACAAACAGATTTTGATGTGTCTAGGCAAAAGTAAAAAATCTGCCACCAACTTTCTTACGTCACTTCATCATTGCCTTGGTGGTTTTTAGTTTTCAGGGGAGGTTCCCAGGGGTAGTTCCTCTCAAAAAGTTCCTAGATCTGCTCAGTCCAAAAATGCTTACGAACTGCTCTGCATTTTATTTATTGTTGTGATTCATTTCTTACGTGCAACTTTTGTAAAAAAAAAAAAAAAAAAAAAAAAAAAATTCTAAAGGTCCTACAGAAATACATATATACATACCAACCGTAGTGTTGCGTTTAAAGCACATGCTCTGTTTGTTCGTGTCAAGGGGATTTCCAGGGTAATTTTTCTGTTTCTGTTCACGTTAAAGCAGTCTTAGAAACCAAGAATTTCACAATTGTTTATATTTAGTGTGTGTATTCAGGCAGGAAAAAATGAAGAACTATATGCATTCTTTGCATTTTGCTCAACTGTGAACAGCGCTCACATGCTGCCATTTCCCCATCCAACCAGTGCCACTTGCTTCACAGCGGATCCACAAGCCCTATAAAACATGTAGTTGTAGTGTTTTTCTTAAATTTTAATGAGATTCCTGTTTTGTAGAGTCATCACAGTTTAATTACTCTCTGTAAAAACTTTCCAGTCCTTGTTTGTGTAGAGATACACAATATGTGTGGGATAGAAGAATGTGTGTGTGAGTGTGTGCATGCTGGCAGAAGAGAGGCGAGGCGTTCTGCTTGTATAAAGGTTAGTGCCGTGTTTAGTTGTTGACTGGGAGAGCTGGAATGCCACGGTCTTAATGAACCCTCCAGAGGAATCGGCTCAGGCGGAGCAGGTTGAGTCCGTTCTGCCAAGAACACTGAAATTAGTTATTTCAAGAAATAACCTCCGATGAAAGCCTGCCTTCAAACCAACTGCCTTGTCACCAGCTTCTCAAGACAACAAACCAATTAGGCGGAGCTGCTCTTGAGCCCGTGTTCTTCCACGGTGCGAGAGAGACAGACAGGAAGTGAAAAGATGAGCTTGTTGTTGGAAAATATTTGGGGCCATTTTGATTTTAATTTCCTTAGAATCCATGTGTGGGTTTTTTTCACCATTGTGCTTGTTGAATTAGAGTTTTTAATAGCATATAAACAATTTCCCCTTGACTTTTCCATTTATTATTATGCACATTGGGCCCTTTCACTGATGAAAAGCTTTTTTTTAAATCTAGCTCCGAACAGGTCTTTGCAGTATTATCTCTCCAATACACTTTCTCCTTTATGGTTATGCATTTTATTTGATCCTTCTGTATAACCTCGTCTCTTTGCTCCGAATGACTGGCTTTATGTATAATTCCATAACTCACAGGTGTCCGAGTAGCTCAATTAGATTGCATAAATTAGCCGCTCAATCAGTGTGTGGTTTTGCAATCAAGCATATATTTATTCTTTTTCCACTCACCTCAGGGACGGTGCTGAACGAAGCACAGGGCCTTGGTGGAAGTCTAAAGCCCTGAAGTCAATCTCCAAAGGTCCTTGAAGCCTCAGCCTCTGAGCCCCTGATATTAATGACCCATGGGCTGTTTACATATTAATGAATGCATGTAGTTTTTAATTTACCACGCAGTAAATCAAGCTCACTTTAGACATCTTGTCTTGTGTGATCCATAACCGAATGACAAAGAAGCACTTTAAAGGAAGAATGATCTCCATGCTGGGTCTTTGATTAGACCCAGGGTTACAGTATGGTTTAGCCTTGTCTTTTTTATTTTGCCGACAAACAATAATCACTGGTCTATCGTGAGCCTGGGGAAATATAGCCACAGTGATGGCTTTCTCAGGACCAACGGCACTGCCACAATCACCCAGATTCGCCATTGATGGCTAATATAATTAGATAAATTCCCCTCGGCCTTAATGTGACTCCCTCTCAACGGGGTGCACTTTAATTAAAACAAAGACGAGAAAACACACTTGGTGTCCAACAGGGGAAATAAAAAGAAGGTTGCATGTGGATTTTAACCTGCCTGTGATGAAGGATAGTGTAATGCCGTTTTCAGTGTGCTTTCGGGGCTTTAAATGGTAAATTGGCCAGGAGGCAGAACGAGCACTGCGGGGATCATGCGCTGTATATATTCTCATTACTCTGATTGAGAGATTATCCCTACCGTGGTGAGGAGCAGACGAACGTGAGCACAGACAGCATCTCTGTGCTGATACATTTCCCTTTGTCCATGCCGCCTTGAGGTCCTGCCCCTTTTGCACCCCTACATGTAATGTTTTTGTCCCCCTCTGGCTTAAAACGCAGCTTATTATGAAGGATATATTCACAGCACTGCGTCAGTCTGCTAAACACAAACAGACCAAATCGACATAATCCCTGAAGTGAAAGAGATCCTCCTGTTCATGTCCATGTGTGTTTAGCTACGATAAAATCCTGTAATTAAACAAAGGATTGGGGAAAGAACAGAAC
Organism: Neosilurus hyrtlii; assembly: GCA_028564935.1. Lineage (NCBI taxonomy): Eukaryota > Metazoa > Chordata > Actinopteri > Siluriformes > Plotosidae > Neosilurus > Neosilurus hyrtlii. The sequence continues at coordinate 2,007,315 of JAOUQZ010000025.1, read as the reverse complement.
GTAATACTAATAATTATAATAATAATAATATCTGTTTATGTATCAGTCTTCTTGTTAGCTCTGTTTGTCTTAGCATTTTTTCATATAATGCACTTCTGCTTAATTTCGTATATCCTGAGTTTTATAAAGCATGAAATAGTAAACATCTCTGCTCTCTATAACTATGTAACCACATGTAAAGCTGTGCCCCCCCCCAACATTCAGTCATGCCTTTTTTTTCTTGACCTAGTCATTTTACACCACTGACTGGCTCCAATAATTGAAGGTACTCGTGGTGATTTCACGCAATCAGACCCTCACATTCTTTGTGATGAAGTGAATCAAAGATGGGAGACCCTATTCGTGGAAAAAAAACTATCTTGGAAATCGTCAATTATCTATACAATAGCTTATTAAAACCTTTTTCGCCCTTTCTCCCATTTCCACATCATAGATTCATGACGCTTTTTCAATCTATAGGCGCTATATCTGAAATGATCTGACTCAAGCCCTTATCTTTTTAATCTTTCATAATGAAACTGCAGAGACAGACAGAGAGAGAGAGAGAGAGGGACAGAGAGACAGAGAGAGAGAGAGAGAAGTCTCTTGACGGCTTGATTTCCATCCTGGACTCTTTGTGAGGCGATGGTGTGAATGGAACGGACAGCCCACGCTGCCGCCATGACGCTGATAATATTCCAGTATGTGCCCTGAATCAAGATTGGGCGCTGTGATATCCAGGGAGAAGAATAAACCAGCATTACAGCTCAGATACAACTTGGATTCATTAATTGCATTGTATTTGGGCCACAACAACATATGCGCAGCATGAGGGAAGGGTTTTTTTTAAAGGCTTGGCCTTATTATCCCTACTAAGGTTATTTTTATATCTGTGCTTAGATCATATCTGCTGCTCGACGTTTATATTCTGCCCCTGAATCCTTTTTAATGCTAATATATCTGGAATACAGAGAAAAAAAAACACTAGGGGGTGTGTAGTTAAAGGAAAATAATCAACATCAAGGCAGTGTAATGAGGTGGAGTCACTATTATCATGATTATTGCAGCACATTTTAAAGTATTTTATTCCTCTTATACCACAGTAGTATTACTTTTTTTTTTAATTAAATTTGTTACAGCACTTTTTATGCAGAATGCATCTGAATGACTATAAACAGTCAGTCTTACCTCCTTCTTTCTCACTCTTTCAAATAGCTAACTAAACTTTACACATCCCTTTAAGTGCAACTAGTTCCATGATATGTAGGAGGAAAGTAAAAGTAACCGTTTACTTGCTCACAGGTGCACTCAGGTTATACACGCTTAGATTAATCACGAGGAAAGGCACTTATTATAAAAGAGGTGCAGGATAATCTGAAAGCAGCAGAATGGACAAATAGCAATGAGTTTCTCCATCAGAAAAGTTACAGCTTTATCACTTAATGAAATTTAAAAAGTTCTTTTGATTCAACCGATAAATTGAAAGACAAGGATATTGCGAGGACTTTTTTGAGACTTTGGTGCCTTAATGTGTCCTGTACTATATGTGGAAGGGGGCCTGACCTCAGGTGGGTGGGAAATGACTGATTTCCTTTAAACACCGACACTCGAGACTCCTTCCACCACAGTCATATAAACGTGCCCTTACAGGAATTTTGCCTTTATTATTCCCTTCAGGAATTTGTGATATCATGATCCCATGAATCCATACAAATTCAACCAATTATCGTACATTCTGTGCAACCTTGCTTTAAACAATCACCATAACTTTCATTCAATTTATTACATTTTGTACAGTTTTTGCCCTTTGCACTATATTCTATATATTTTGTACATATTCTGCATATTCTCCACCATACTGTTACACTGTCCTTA